>PVIR01002893.1:0-95825 GCA_004026965.1 Petromus typicus | reverse complement strand
TGATCTGTGAGCTCTTGCTTTGTGTGTGGGAACATTTCGGCAGTGTCCTTAGCGAGCCCTGTGTCATCAATCATACTGGACAAACTCGGCGATGAGGGAGGAGGGGGAGAAATCTGCTTTTCATTCGGGGAGGCACAAAGGTCATAGCTGTGCTTTCAGTAGGGTTTCAGTCCCAAAATTTCAGTGCACACCTTTTTCTTTCTCTCCTTGTCAGACTCGCAGCATTCTTTGCCCTTTTCAACTTCTTTCTTATATGAAATGTATTTTACAAGTCTCTGTCAAGTTAACTACAAAACATCCTTGATGCACAAGGTCCAGAGAGCTTTCAGAACCGTCCTCCTCTTGTACCAGTCAGGGGATGCTCAGCAGTTCTTTTGTCGTTAAGTCTCCCCACCGTCTTCTGCTTTGCCCTCCTGGGAGGACAGAGCTGACAGTGCTGTAATGATGAGGAGGGAACAAGCGGGATGACGAGAGGCTGGGAAGTCCTGCTAACTGGCCTGTACTCCGGGGCTTGTACTAGCCTCGCCTCGCTGGGAGAAGAGCGCGCACTGGGAATGCGGCGGGCTCTGGACTGATAGGTCAAAGTGCAGGAGAGGCGGGCTACGGCATCCCCGATGCGGCAGGTGATCAGAGCAAGCGGGAAAAGCACTTGGGGACCCGAGCACATCTCGGTGATGATGGGGAGGCCCCGAGTGAGTCAGAGGGCGAGGCAGCCCAAGACGCGCCGAAGGTCCCAGAGCAGAAGGTGTGAGGTGGAGGGCACAGGGTTCCAGCGCGGAGACAGAACCGGCTGCTCTTTGGAATCCTGAAGGAGAGGGCACCCCCTCCCCCAACTCAACATGGAGCCAATCAGGTGTCGTCAGGGCCAGGCTGGTAATTAGTAAGGACGGTGAGGGCCAAGAGCACACGCGAGTGTTAGCTGTGACTAGTGAGGTGCGCGTGGGCTCTGCCCACAGCCTGCGGGTGCAGCCTCCTGGTAGATTTTTTAGAGTAAAAGATGAGAGTTTTAAAAAAAAATCTACTTTTTCTATTTTAAATGTTGGAAGCAAAACAAAATTATTTTTTTTAAAACATCATCAGTGCCAAGATCTTGAGGTGAAATCAGGCACATCTGTGGGCCACCTGGCTGAGGCCGCTGCAGGAGGGGAGAGTGTCCCGCAGTGGACAGGGCTCCTGTCCCAGCCTCCTGCTGCCTGACTGTCTGAGGCTGGGAATGCTACCTGTCCTGCGTCTAAAGTACCTTGTGTGCAAGATGGAGATGGTGACTTTTGTCACGAAGCATTATCTTGCCACCAAGGATGTGTGGAAAGTGGCTGACTCTATTTTTATTGCTTTTAGAAAACATCTTGGGGTTAAAAGCAGCTTAGGTGCCCAGCTTCGGTTCTGGCCTCCCTTGTTTGCCACAGGACAACTTTTTGTTCTATGTGCCTGTCTCTACACACCACAGTTCATTCCCGAGATGAGAGAGTGCCTCTTGGTGCCATGTTAATGCTCTGCCGAGATCAGTGTCTGCAGGCAGGCTTGCGGAACAAATCCTGAATCAATTTGGAATGCCAGTGGTGTTTTCCTGCATGGTATAGAAAGTATGACCGTGGAGTGATATTTTAAAGATAGTTATAACAATAGCAACTGCAAAGGAAAAAGGAGCGAAAGGAAAACAAAAGGCAATTTAGTTTGTCACAGTTACTAATTCCGCTTGGCCCAAGAAAGGTGTCTAGGGACCGCCCGTCAGGGTAGTGTGAAAGAGAGTTTGCAGAGGTGGGGAGCTGGGGCAGTCAGAGAGGGAAGATCAGCCAACCAAGTAATCAAACAACAGTTATTTTCCAAGCGCCTGAAGGAAACCAAGAAGCGTGCTGTCTTTAGAGGACACAAGGCCCTGGACAGCACACTTCCTGGCCATTAGGCCTGGAGATGTGGATGTCACAGGAGAGAGGAACAAGAGCTTGTCAAGTAAAAAAATGTAAGCAGATAACACACAGGAACAAGGACATCAAGGGAGCAAGTGACAAGCTTTCCAGTCTTGATTGTGACCAGTGTTTCCATTCTCAGACACAAATATTTGTTGGGTAGACTATGGCCACAGCACAACTACATTGCCACATCGAGGCCCAGTGGGGTTGTCCCCCTCCACCCACACCAGGGGGGACCGCATTATGAACTAGCAGCCTCCCCCCGCCCCCGTCAATACCTCAGCCTTCTTTCCCGCTCAGATCTGTTTTACTGTTCTCTTTTCACTTACTGTCTTGTTCTCTTGTCCTCTTTCACCCAACTAGCTATTGACTGCTGTGGATTCTCCATTTCATTTATGTCACCTTAAATCCCTTCCCTCCCTCTGTTCCTGGCACCTCTGACCTCCTTCAGTTTTTCAGTGCCACCTAATTCGTCTAGAATTGTGTGCCACTTTGATATCATCCTTTCCTCCAAAGATCTTAGATTCGGCAGCACATTGGATGAAGACTAAGATCATTCAGACTAATTCACTGATGGGCTTTGTAGTGTTTCGATGCCACAGATCGTGTGCTGTGGCACAGGTCTGCCACCACCAGACTGTTTCAAGGCCCTTTGTACACTTTTTTCTTGCTTAGCCTAGAACCATTTTTCAGCCACTCCTCCTATAAAACCTGAAGATTTTATTTCATAAACTATTTTGGGGGGAAAGTCCCCAGTAGACTGTTTTCATTATTGTGGGATTTGTTAAGTATAATTTTTAAGAGAATTTATATTTGACTTAGCTTGAAATATGTATTACTTTTGCTTAGGAATATACATTCTGCCTGGAAACATTTTTTTGCAACCCTTCTACTGTTGATATCTTTATCCCAATAACTTAATCTGTCATTAGCTGAGTCCTGTTTGGTAGTTTTTCCAAGAGGCATGCCTGTTTGATGTATTGTCCCATACTTAGTCATGACAGTCCTGTGATGCATTATGTCACTCAATATTTTCACCCCACAATAATAAATTGGAGAAATGAGACATCTGCCTAAAATTTATTCTTATTATATCTCTTCTTTGCTGAAAGGCAAGTAGCAGTGCTTCTAAAATGGGAATGCCAGCTCAGTTTAATCCTGGCAAAAGTTACCCACAGATCCATGTGACACCCGCATTATCTTTGAGCATTTTAGTACATTCGATTGAGACACTAAAGTCTTTATTCCTCTCCTTAGAAAGGTAAGGTATCCTCTTAATTAAGTGACAGGTGAGTAGGAACTTTGCATTATGTCAGGCATTATATTAGCCACAGGACTTGGAGAGGTGGATGGCTCCCACGAAGGAGTGGCTGAAGGTTGGGTGGGATGAGAGGCTCGAGGGTGTGGGATCAGGACTCAGTCCTGAAGCTCTCATTTATGAAGCATGTATTCTTGGGGATGTGACTCTACTAGTGTCTTAATTGCTTTAGCTGAGGAAATGAAAATGATTCTATATATCTCATAGCCTGGACAAGATGGGAGAAGTTTTATATATGTATGTATATATATATATATATATATATATATATAAGTTTCTGGTATTTATAGTATACTTTTTACAAATTATAACTTTTTTTTTTAACATGGAAGTGGCAAGAATACAGGCTAGCAGCACAGTGTAAAGAAGGTACCTTGGGCGTCTAGGATTGTATTAAAATTCCTAGGCTGAAGTAGCTCATGATTGCCATTATTACTGCGGAGTCATTAATGTTTAGTGAGTCCTTATATTGTGCTAGGAAATGTTTCATCCTCCTGGGTGTTTTGGATTATTATTGCCTTTCCTTTTTCATAACAAATCTGAGGCCCACAGAGGTCAAGGAAGTGGTACAATACCAAGCTTCTTCAAGGCTCAGAAGATTTCCTAAGAAAGAGGCACCTCCTGGACACAAGAAATCTCAAACATGGGAAAATTAATAACCAGGTAATTTTGTTCATAGGAAGCAAACTGTCTCCTCTGCAGAGGTTGAGGTGATGGGTATAAGTAGTGCAGGGCCGTTGAGGCAGATAAGGAAGAAACAGCTCTACACAAGGAAGGTAAAGCCTAAAAAAAAGAAGGCTTGGTTAGAGACTTTTTAAGAAGCCGAGTCTTATCTCAGCCTTCTTTCTGATAGGACTATTAACTGATTTGTATAAAGCAGTAGAAAAAAATCACTAGAATGTTACTTGTTATAAGCAGCAGTTTTAGAGGAAAAATACAAGAAGCACCCACACAGGCCTTGTAAGAACTTGGATTATAAAATCACTAACGTGTCTGCTGAGAGACGTTGGTTATCTCAGGTTGATCATCTCATCGTCATTTACCTAGACTGGAAGGTGACTGGGAAGCTAAAGAGAAGGAGGAGAATTTCCTAAGTTGAAGAGACTGAAGGCAGAGCAGAGCTCAGCGGTGTGCTGAGTTGGACACATCTGTGGCTTGTGCCCGGGAAGGCAGTGCGCAGGTGTGCTGAATGACACAGAAGCAACAACAGTACTCAAGTTACACCTCGAAGATTGTCCACCGCGGTGCAGAACTCACTTCCTGTTTCTGACCCTGGACACAGAGCACCTAGTTACTGTGCAGTGTTTTCAAATTTCTTGGCAGGTTTTATGTGGTGTCTGGCTGCCCCAGTGAATGCAGTCTGCTCTTGAACTCATTAGCAGATCAGCACATGGGTTCAGAGCACCAAGTTTTAGATGAAGCAGAACTGTCCACCAAGTACCTTCATATATGTGTCTGAGACATGCAAAGGATATACAGGTTTGCCAGGCTTGCTTTGGACTGGTAGGGAGTGAGTGTTGGAGCAGTTAACCTGGGCCATCTGGTTGACCAGATACTGGTGCATACGGCCAGTGTCAGGTGTCACTGTACACTGTGGGGCCAGTGCTTGGCGCCCCTTCCCCTCTGCTGAGGCATTGGTGCAGATGGCTCAAGGGGTGGTTTCCCCATGTGTGTGCAGGAAATCCACTGAAATAAGGACCCCCACATGTGGTACGGTGTCTTAGCTACTGAGTAATTAACCGTTACTCCATTTCTAGGATCTGTACTTACTAATTAGAAGCTCTCTTTAAAAATGCTCGAGTCCATCTTGTATCAAGATAACCAGAGGTGGGTTGTCCACAGTATCCATGAGTTTTGAGCCTGGGATCATCCTTCCTGCCATAGCTACTGAAGTCTGTGCCTGCTGAGATCTCTGCATAGAAGGAGTAGTGCTTGTGTGTTACCGATTCACATCCTTACATGTGCTCCACATCACCTTGAGGTTTTTTATAATCCCTAATACGATGTAAATTCTGTGTCAGTAGCTTTCATACTATATTGTTTAGGGGACAAAGACAAAAAACAGTTGTCTCTACTCAGTCAGTAGACAGTCTTTTACATATTTGATTCATGAGTGCTGGATCCCTGTTTGCTGATCCCGTCTATGGAGGGTACTGATGGCTGACTGTATGGCCCATCCCATAGGGTAGTGGGGCTTGAACTCAAGCCTTCACACGGAGCTACTTCTACAGCCCTGTTTCACTGTTCAGTGGTTCAGGCGTGGTGCCAATTTGTGGTCCTGCCTCAGCCTCACAGAGTGCGGTATGATGGGTACATACCTGTGGCCCTTTGGAAGGCCGAAACTCTCATCTGAGATCTCATATGACTTCCTGCTTCAAATTTTGAAAACTAAATCTTAATCTTTATGCATATACTTACTGAAAGAGACCTCTAATCCCAGTCCTTACAACAGTGGTTTTCAGTGGAAGGCATTGATTGCTTCTCTTAAATGGAAGCTGGAAAGTACTCCTGATCATCTTTCGCTTTCCATCTCAAAATTAAGTTCTCAAGGAAGATACAGGTGGCAGAAATGTGCAAATTTGGCCAGGTATAAAATAAAAGAAATCCTTGGAGCTGTAGGAAATTTGGAGAATATGCGCCGTGTTTAATTTTTTTTTTTCTGTTTGCAATGTAACATTCTTTTAATGTATTTTAAAAATCTAATTTGTTTAGGGCTTTGGCATTTGTGTTCATGAAAGATATTTGTGATTATTTTCTATAGTGTCTTTAATTTTGGGGCTCATTTAATTTCACAACAATTCTATAGGGTAGGAGTTGTTGTTACTCATTTTGAGTTGGGAGTTCAGTAACTTGTCCTAGGTCTGTGTCACAGCTAGCAGGTAGCTGAGTTAAGTTTAAAATTAAGAAAACAAAAATAAAAACTCCATGTCACAATTGCGAAGATAATGGAATGATGTCCATCAACAGATGAGTAGATAAGAAGATGTGGCATGCAGCCATAATTAAGCGTTAGTCATAAAGAAAAATGAGCTCCTGTCATTTTGAGCAAAACGGATGGAAGTGGAGAATATTAAGTGAATTAAGGCAGGCACAGAAAACAAGTACTGCAAATTCTGTAATATCTGGAAACTAAAAACATCACACCTAAGAGTAAATGGTGATTATGAGAGAGTGAGAAAGGTGTGTGGGACTGAGAATGGAATAAGGGGAGCTGGGTTTGATTCGTACATGTTGTATGTGTGTATGAAAGCATCACGCTGACCTTCATTACTACATTTATTAACATGTGTTAATTAGAAGGAGAAATCTATCCCAGTCCAAAATATATGGGGCCAGTTTTTAGCTCTAAGATGACACAAATGATATGACTATGTTCTTTTTGAAACCTGAATTGTTTCACACATGCAATATTTTATTTGAACAGAGTAAATAAATGTTTTCAGTTAAACCCTTCTTGACTAGAAGTCTCTCTTCCTGCTAGGAATAAGATGTGTCACTACGTTCCCATTCATTCACCCAATAACAATGCCTCAGCACTCTTGTGGCGTGTATTAAACCCACACCCACTTCTGGGCACTCTTGTTGTTGCACAGATGTGTGGTTGAAGTGCTGCTCTTCTGCTGCCCATTGTATGTCAGAGCCTGGAGACCTTCCTGCGGCGATCCTCCAGTACTCTCTTGCCTTGATGATGGTGCTCCGACAAAAGGGACTAGAAAGTGCTTGAGAGAGACTCAGGATTCGGGATAAACAATAAACTTTGTTTTGCTAGCAGGGGTCAGGCACAAGGGAAACAAGTCCCTCCTAGATTGATTGAAACTTGTAGTTTTCCAGCCAGTTTTATAGATGACAGGGAGGGGAGACAGTTGGTTTGAGACACATATTTCACTTGCATATCTGCAAGTGGACTAACTTGACTTTATCGGGGCTTAGTTGGTTATTGTAGTTACAAGTAGGTTACTTTTGAAGTTCAGGGAAAGTGATAATTCTAGTAAGGAGACTTATGGAGGAGAAAAGGGAGCGGCAAGGTCATCGTTTAGTAACAGGCAGGTGTTACATGTAGGAGGAAGCAAGAACAAGCAGGGAGCAGGCTATAGTGGAAAGTTGACTTAACCATATTAGACAAATAAAAGAGACCTAGGGAACAAAGCCTTGCAAGATAAAAACAGTTTTACAAAATAAAGGGTTACTCATCCTAGTAACAACATTTGACTAGGTCAGCCATCATCCTAGACTTCTTTGAGGACTTTACAATTTCATAACCTTTACCTGTGGCAATGGTGAAATTTTATCATGGGTTTTATTTACTCCCTGGGTGAAGAGGTTTTATCCACATGATTTCATGGTGGAGTTCTTCCTTCGACAATTAGGAAAATTAGTCTTAAAAGCCTTATCATCCTTCTATGCCTGCCTGTTTCAGTAGTTTTAACTAAGTACCAGTGTGACAATAAACTAGCAGGAAAAATCCATTTGGTTAGACCGGGTGGTGTGGGTTGGTTGTATTTTCTCATCTGAGAAATGATTCTTTGTAGCCTCTGAGACAAGAATCTACTTTCATTTCTCTCCTCTTTGTCTTGAGCTTTTTTTTCTTATGTTTCATCTGCAGGAATGAACCACTAGTCCTTAAACCTGATTAAGTATAAAAGGGTACATTGTCAGGGAAAACATTTAGGAAATCAAAAAGTTAAAAAAAATCTGCCTTTCCCTTCTCATGTATTACATAAAAGCTGGTTATGCCGGATTTGCTTTGCTGTGCCCTGTTAAGAGCCTCCTCATTATCCAAAGCACAGTTTCAATGACTAATCAATAGTCCCTAGGGAATATCTGCATTGTACAAAAGGGAGGTTTCCAGGCTAACAAAGAAGTAAATTTATCTCTTGAGGCAAATCCATACGTGGACATTTAAAAATAATAGTGTGTGTGTGTGTGTGTGTGTGTGTGTGTGTGTGTGTGTGTGTGTACGTGTGTGTGCGCAGTCTGGAAGAACAGGACTGGTCAAATAAGCACTCTGGCTGGTTAATCTGTTTCCTGCTAATCCAAGCTTGGATCATAGAGTTATTGTAACAGAAGATGTGAAGGAGAAGAAAGGAAAAAAAATAAAACAGAAAAGCTTTGTATTATAAATCTGTTCCTTAACACTCATAGCTCCAGGAGCATTAAGAATCTGCTTTTATTAGCTTCCTATTAGAGGACCATTTCCCTTATAACTTGATTATTAGAATGGACATATTTGAAATCTGCATTTCCATATAGATAGAACCACTCTGTTTTTATGAACCAGATGCACTCTTAAAGACTCACAAAGAGCCTCCATCTAAATTTCCTCAGCTGATTGTTTTCAAGAAAGAAATGCAAATAAAATCCACTAACCTGAGGGCAGGAGGGTTGAGGCTAGGGGGTAATGAATGGTCCAAGGTGGCCATTTTGACATTCATCAGAAATAAGTTCTTAAATTTTCTTACCTTGTAGAAAACATCAGTTAAGGCTAATTACTCTTGGATTTTTTTCTCTCTTTGATCCACCCAGGAAAATGTTTGTTTCCTTTTTTCCCTATCTCTTTTCTTCCCTCCTTCCCTCCCTCCCTCCCTTTTCTTTTCTTTTCCTTTCTCTCTCTCTCTCTTTCTTTCTTCTTCCCTTCCCCTTCCTTCCTTCCTTCCTTCTTCCTTGTACAGAATCCTGCTTCCCTCCAACACCAAACACCTTCCCAGCTCTGGAGCATGTACTTGCAAGGGGGGCTGGGAGCAGGCTGCCTCCCTCTGTGACAGCGGAAACGGGTGTCTTTGCTGTCACCATGTTCTCACCCACTGAACGTAGCTCATGTAAAAATCTTATCAGCTGAAGTCACAACTCAGAGTAAGTCAATTTAGGCCCAAATAGATACAACTAGTTTTGGAGGAGGACCTGGAGTTTATAATGAGAATTAGGTAAGGTAAAGCTTAAGATGGGAAATTTTATACTGTTCATGTTGGGCAAAGCCTATTGTTTTGTCTGTCTTGGTGTATCATAAAAAGCAGAAGCATGTCCAAAAGGCAAATCATTTATGTAAAAGACAGTTGATAGCGCTTGTTTAGGAATAGATCAGAGAAGGGAAAATTGTAAACTTTATTGATTTATCAACTCAAGTAATATTTATGCAGAAGTCATAAAGTAATTAATAGAATTTCCCCGGGTGTTGGTAGAGCAGGGAATTTGCTGGTTTATTTCTTCCTCAAATGTTGGGGTTATATTGAATGAATATTGGAATACTTGAGACTATTACATATATGGAAAAAAATCTTTCAAAGTTTCAGTGGATATTTCAAGATAATAACTTTTTGGATACAAATTTGCAATTAGAATCTGAGTTCAGAGTTGATGTTTAATATTTTCTTTCTGAATTTCTTTTTCCAGTAGAGTCACAGGTGTCTAATATGTGCCCAGATAATATCTGTCGTAAGAGCTGAAGCAGAAACTACAAGGGGCCCTTAAGTACCAGTAGTGCTGGCTGCTGTTCATGGGGTAGTTGCTAGGTCTGAGGTATTGTTTTGAGTTATTCATGTGTATTAACTCATTTAGTTCTCTCAGGAACCTTCTAAGATAGACACTATCATTATTGCAATTTTATAAATGAAATAGAGCACAGTTAAATAAGTTGTTGAATGTCACATAGCTGGAACTCAGAAAAGTCTTGACTCAAACTCCAGTAACTTTGCTCTAGAACTTTAGTCTTTACCATTAATTTACCCTGTGATTCTAAACTAGAAGGATTAGAACCAAGTCCCTATTTTAAAGACATTTCTAGGAGTAGACAAAGATATGTTTTAGTATCACATGGTGAAAAACAGTATGATTTATGAACTTAGACCATAGGCCTGGGTTGGAGAACCTGTTTCACAAAAAAGTGAGAAGATAACACAGGGCCTTGATGCCAGTGCAAGGAGCTTAGAAGACCGCATCAGGGAAGTGTGCTGAGCTTGTGTGCTGTATGGCTGGCAGTGCAGTAATGAGCAACGACCCAGTCTGGTCGGTGTTCTTAGAGGAAGGGAAATCTGGACACAGGTACTCCAAAGTGCAGGTGCACAGAAGTCAGAGTATGAAGATGGAATTGAAAAGTGGCAGGTGCAGGCCAAAAAGAGAGGCCTGTAAGAGAGGCCAGACCTCCTGAAATCCTGACTTGTGCTGTGGGAGTAAGAGAAAATAAATTTCTGTTGTCTAAGACACCCAGGCTGGGCTGTTCTGTAAGCACCAGCAAATTAATGCCAACCAAGGGGAATAGCCACAAATTCAGGTATGTCTTCTTGCTGACCTGTTTGAAAATATAGATCCAGTGATGTCACGTTTAATAATTTTCAACAGAAGCCATAAAACAGAGTTTTATTTGTAAATATCTTGATTTTTAAAAAGAAGTCACATTGAATTAATAAAATATCAAGCTTCGTAAAGTCTAACAAAATGCATCCGTGTTAGATTTGACCCTTTGAGGCTCCAGTTTATAAATGCTCATCAAGCCTATGTAGGCACCAGTGTACCGTCTGGCCCAGCATCGAGTCTTCCTCAATTATGACTAGTAGGATTCAGGGATATAATTGGCCTGGGAAACTGGATCATCCACCTCTTGAGGTTTGCAGTGGAGAGAAGACCGGTGGTACAGAAGTACACTTTTAGGAGGTATGCTTGGGCTGATACTGAGGGTAGTTTGTAACTGCTGAGTCGGGAGAGTAAGCGAGAGTTTTCCAGGTGAAGGAAGCAGTTGTGCACGTGCCCGGGGAAAAGAGATTGTGGGCTTTGAGTGGACAAGTGGCGCCACTTGTTCGGAGCCAGAGTTAAAGTGGGCAGAGTGGGAGGAGACAGAGGGGGAGCAGGGCCACATTGTTATAAAACTTTTCCAGTGAGCAATGGGAGGCATAGAAAAGTTTGAGGTAGACAAGGGCAGAATCTAGTTTTTAGAGATTATCTTGGCTGTCATGCAGAGATCGAACCGGAAGCGGTTAAGGTGAAAAGAAGGGACAGCAGCTGGTAGACAGTGCAGTGGGATATGGTGGTTTCAGCTTCAATAATGGCCATAGAAATAGAGCAGGTGTGCAACACAGGAATGAAGGGGAATGACAAGACTTGTGACTGGTTGGGTTCTGGTGGAAGAGAAGAGTGAGTCCAAGGTTTCTGCTTTAAACAGCTGATGGAACTGTATGTCATGCACTAGGCTACACAGATGGGAAGTTTGGAAGCCAACGTGGAGATGAGCTCATTTTATGTATGCTGAGTTTGAAGTATGTAGATATCCAAGTGGGATGGGGAAACATATACAAATGCAGGAGGTCTTGAGATATACATTTTGTACTTATCATGTGGAAATAACAACAGAGATACCCACAATGTGTGGAGCCGAAAGGGAGGAGGGATGAGAGGGAAGCTAAGTGGGAGATGATTTAAACGGAACCCTCGCCTTACTTCATCCAGAACTTTGCTCCTTTTGTCTCTTTCTCATTAAAGTTTAAGAATTCTACATTAAAGCAAGAAAAGCCATAATCTATAATAGAGATTTTGGAAAGTTAAGGAGACTGTTACTTTGGGTCAGAATAAAGGATTGAGCTTGTAAGTGTTCAACATGTTAATATCACAGATTTATTTAGAAAGATTGAAATAATGAACTCTGAGATAATGTTTAAGATCACTATCATCTTTTTAAGGATTACAGGAAAACAGTAGTGACAATTATATGTATAATACTAGGGCAGAAATGATTAATAACAGTTGGACAGACATGTAAACAAATAATCCTTGCTCTTCAAATCCAGAGGGCTGGGATAGTAGCTCCTTTCTCATGACGAAGATATGTAAGCTTTGTAGATACGTAAGGTCTGAGCTTACACTGGGCATGCTGTTGAAGTCTCTTATACACCTGTGCTTTGACCACAAAATATACAAAATGTTTAAGAAAATTTAAAAAATATTAAAAATGATCCATGGTCATTAATCCTCCTCAAGATACTCCCCTCGATTCAGAAACACTTATGCCGTTGCTCTTGACACGTGGCAGCAGTTCAGAAAGACACTTCTGGGTGGTTGTTCTTATGGACGCTTTGTGAGTCCATGAATGCTCATCCATGTTATTTACCCCACCTGGCACACTGTGACTTCTGCTCTCCCCTGATGTCACAATGACATGAAAGGCAAACATGTGGAATTGATGCAGGATATCAAGGCAGCTATAGCAGCTCACTGAGGTCAGTTTCAGACACTCATGGAGGAGATTTCCGGAGCTGCTTCAGAAAATGGCGAGAACAACCGGAAACATGTGATTGAATCAGGAGGGAGTATTTTGAAGTGGGTTAATGGTGATGTGTCTTTTATTGTAATAACTTAAAAGTTTTAAATAGTCACTTTATCATTTGATCATACTTCATGTAGTCTGTCCCACACATGCATATATCGCAGTTCATCCTCATTTCAGTATACATCTCAGAAAATCCATCATGAAATGGAGTAACAGCTGAAAGTATAAAGACACATGCATGTTAGGCCCAAAGGAAAACAAATGTCCAGTGGAATTCTGTGTTTATGCCTGTGAGCATATTGCAGTTTACATCTTGCTAAATCGTTAATTTACTTCTCTATTGCTGGTTCTCAAAATAAGTGCTTCCAGAGATTTTCAAATGCAAGACTATGAAGAAGCTTCATGGATGTGGCTCTTTACACCTGTGAATCCATTTTAGATGGATGGGAAATACTTGGGAAAAGGTGGTTCAGAAATACTGAGGCTCTGGATGCTTTCTGGTCAGTTTTACTCTTCAATGATCAAATTCTTTTTAGACATTTTGGAATCCTGGTGGAAGTGGCTTTTCCTAAGTTGTTCTGTAAGATTATTCTGAACTGGAAAAAAACCCAGATCACATGAAAAGTTGTGCTTTTATCTTCACCATCGCTAAACTATGCAAAGTCTGGATGTCTGCACCTCTATATTTCTTTACACTGTTTCTTTGGAAAGGCTCTGAGTCTAATGGCTGTTATATTCTGTTTTTTTTTTTTTTCTCTTTATTTCTTGGAAATGAAAATGGGGAAACATATTATATCAACTCAGTCAAGCCGTTAAACTAACAGAAACCCCTCTCAACACATATCAGGGAGCTCGGATGAGCAAAAATGAAAGCCAATCTCCATCTTTTTTGCTAGCAGACTCGAGAGGAAGCTTTTCTTGTGGAGGAGATGAAATAAAAGGGGTCAGAGCTCTGATCTCTTGGTTAAGCAGCTCTGTTCTCCGCGACTTGGAAAGCCGAGTTTCCGTCATCCCCAAGGCTATCCAGGCACGTGAATTGTGTGGTCTTGAAAATGCCTGATCGTGCTACCTGCCCGTTTTAAGCTGAAAGTGTATCATCTTTACGACACGGCTTGGTTTGCGGTGCTGGGTACTGAGGGCCAGGGTCCTGTTGTTCTCTTGGTGGGCAGTGAGGGGTGAGCTGCTCAAGGCAGAGACTTGTTAGAAATGTGTGTGAAGGGGGAGCTCAGCCTAATGGGCATTTGATGGTTTTGCGCATTTGATAGTAGTGCTGTTTATTTTCCTCTGGCTGAGCGTTACTGTCTTGAGGAGTGTTGGATTCAGGTCCTGCCATTCATGTCCGGTGTTGTAGAAAATTACATTTAAAGTAGAATGTGCTGTTGACGCCAGGGATCAGGATGAGATGGTTTGGAGTGGGAAGTACCAAGACACTGGCTGAGGTTTTACTCACGGCAAAGCATCTAGATTTTATCACAGACAGAGAAGGTTCAGCTCCATTGTCAGGGAAGGTACTACGTGATTTACTAATGGGTTGTCTTTATATCTGTGGCTGCGAGACAAGTCTGTTTATCCAGGGAAGTGAGGCACATTGCCATGATGGAGGGGTGGGGGGGGGACCTCCAGATGAGTTTCCATCACCTCTGTCTGTTACATAGAGAGCCACACGATGCTTCTCACTGCTGTCTTCTCAGATCAAAGAAACTCGTGTTAGAATTAGTTGATTTTGAAAATTCCTTTAGAGTCTATGATTTGAGAATCAGAATGCTCCAGGATAAACTCTTTCTCTTGGCCCACTGTGACATGCTATAAGTTTTGGGGTTTCCTACAGGCGAATCTGTAGACAGTATCACATGGTGATTGCTTAACATTTACATATTCATTTATTCTCCCTCATTCAGTGAGTGTTTATCAATCATTATTATATGATTGACACTGTTACGTGCCCTGGGATGGCACTAGCTGGGGGATAATAATCGTTTCAGAGTGAAAATTGTCAAGTACGCTACCATTCCAAAATAGCCAGCGGGTTGGGATAGCAGTTGTTCTCAGAGTAGCGTGATGTTGCCCCAAAGGGGACTCTGGACGTGTCTGGAGGTGTGGTTTGGTTGTCACAGCCGGGAAGAGACTCCTGGCATGTATGGAGTGGAGCAGGGGCTGCTGAGCACTGCACATGTTCAGGGCGGCACTCCACAGGAGGGAGTTAGCCAGCCTGGAGTCCCAGCTTTGCTCTTGCCAGAAATACTAAGTTAGAGAGACAAAAGCATTGTTTTCATAGGACCACAGGTCCACAGAGACTCATTTGCTTTCAAACTCACCTTAAATGCATGTTGAGGGGAAAGTAGGAAAAGCAGCCCAGTGGTTTGGTGCCTCAGGCGAGCTAGGCAGGATGAGCAGCTGCTGAGCAGACGAGTCAGTGGAGAGCGGCAGGAAGAAATGCCTTCCAAGGAGAGGAACCACACCAACTTGGAGCTGGGAGGTCCTGGCGCCGTGAGCACTCGGCTGAGCATGCACAGCGTTTGTGCAGAAGCGGTACAAAGCAGAATGACGTAGGGAAAGCTCTTGGGTAAACTGTCAGTGAGTGGGATTTCTTCTTGATGAGATGATGACAATTGAGTGAGCGATCTTAAGCAATGAAGGTGACCTGAGCCAACTCATGTTTTCTGATGACTGTTTTGATGGGGGAAGGTGATAAAAGGTGTGAGACTGAAGGGTGGGAGGCTGGTGAAGAAGCCTTGTATTTAACCCAGTGAGGGTTGCAGCGACCATTCCAGTGGTCACAGATGAGAGATCTTTAAAAAGGGGCAGGTTTAGGCGAGGTGCCTAGTTACTGTGGGTGACAGAGAACAGAGGCCATTCAGGGTGATCCTGAGTCCTGTCACTGCCTGATCAATCCAGGTAGTTTTTACCAGGACAGAGAATTCAAAAGAAGGCCTCTGCTTGGCTGAGGGCATGGTCCAGGCAAGTCTGAATCTCTGGCTCACAGAAGGAAAGCACGAGGCCAGCCTTATTACAACCATGGGGTCCTGGGGGCTCATTTGGCCTTAAAACTTGACCTCGCAGGCAACATCTGAAATGATAGCCTGAAAAATAACCTGACTTGTTAGCCTGGTTGAAAGATGGAAATGCAAGATGGCATCCCTTCTGACAGGTTTACAAGCAGCACAAACTCATAAGGACATCCCTGTCAGAATTGTATGTTTGGCCTTTATGGAAGCAATTATTCTGGACAAGTGAAGCATATTTATAAGGGCACCAGTAGACATGGCTCGGTGTGGGCTATGTTGATGGCTCTTCACTCTCCTCAGGCCGCCACGATGGCGATCGCAGGTGGAGGACAGCCCGCCATGAAGTGGGTTCTGTGCCCACTCTATTGGCTGCTGCAACTGAGAAGAAGATGACCTCCGACGAAGCAGAAGGCCCGGGTCTGAGCAGTCTGGATTAATCCTCTGTCGGTACCCTGGAAGGCTCCTAGCCACTTGAAATTGAAAAAACATTTTTAGGTCCTAGAAGTGAGGTGGAATTTTATGGTTGAGCTGGAAGATTTATTTTGCCTTTCACTCCCAAACAGCGTCTTATATAAACGCAGTCAAATACTGGTGCTTTTACTCTTGCGTGAACAATTCTAATAAAACCATCTGATGTTATTAAACGCTGACAATAAGTCTGGCTTTTTCTTTTTCTTTTGTTATGAATTCTGCCTGGCTTGAACCTCACTCCATAGCCCAGGCTGACCTTGAACTCATAGCAATCCTCCTGCCTTAACCACCTGCGTGTTGGGATTATAGGCATGCGTCATCAAACTCTGCTATGTGTGGAGCTTTTGTAAGCCAGCTACTTTAATTTTCAAAATCACACTGAAAGTAGTCACTGGCCTTTGCAGAGATGAGGAGACTGAGGCTGAGGAAGTTTAACTAACTCTGTATCAGTGACAGGGTCCTACCTCATCGGTGGCTCTGCCTGACTCAGTCTTGTCTATTGCCTGTGGCTTCTTTCTCCAGAAACAACACAGAAAGGAGACCGTGGCTGCAAGGCAAACCCCATGGCGCTGAAGTGGCACCCAACTTCTGTCTCTCTCATCCTGAATGCAGCCGTGTTTTGACTTTTAGTTACGTGTGTGCCTGTCATTTTCTATTAAACCGAGAGTTCAACCTGAGAAATCATCGTGGATCTCTTTCTCCTGTGGTTTGGTTCCCATTTGGTGTGGTCCTGTTTTCTTTTAGTGTTTGCCTGCTTGCAGGTTATTGTTTTTGAAAAATTATTTATGGGACTAGGAAGGCTGTGCGTGTGATTCTGCCAGACGATGCTAAGCAGCCCCAGAATGAATTGCCGTGAATCAGTTTCTGGGACAGGCATCCCCAACTTATCAGCCCAGGAGCATGGCGGCTCTTGTGGGAGGCCTGAGAGCTCACAAGAGAGTCATCCTCAGCCCTCCCCCACCCTCTCTCCTCTCCACTTTCCCTCACTCCTTCAGCTCTGTCACCTGTGGTGCCATCCCTCTGGTTGGGAGGCAGTGGGCCCTTTAACCTGCTTCCTGTTTACCTCAGCAGAGCTCTCCGGGCCCATTTCTGTATGCAGAAAGGCCCTGAGAAGCCTTCGTGCTCCAGACCTCCACCCCAGTGCCCAGGGCCCTTCACTGGCGCACAAACGTGTGCTACTGAGCAAGGGCAGCACCTGTCTCTCTGCTTTCTTCCCAACATGGCCTGGGGGCCTCTCCTGGGGTTTTTCTTGGTTGTGGTATTTCTAATTATTTCTTTGGATGAGTTTTATCTAGCTCTTTACCTTGGGTATTTGCTATGTTAGGTAAGATAGAGAAAGTTAAGTGTTATTAGCAATAATCAGAATTATGTTCTTAAAGCCAGCGTATGGAAAAAGGGAAGCCTGGCATTTTAATTAGACTCAAAGCTGGGCATCGTAGTGCACATATGTGATTCCAACACTTGGGAGGCTGAGGCAGGAGGATCACCATGAGTCTGAGGCTAGCCCAGGCTAATAGTGAGACCCCGTCTCAAAAACAAAGAAACAAAAAGCAACTATACTCAAAAGTCTATAGACTATAAAGTAGGCTGTGAGTAGGTACCTGGGAAGAGGACAGTGGACTTAAGTTCCTGGAAATCAGTCGAGACCAGCAGTTAGGACCAGAGTACACCTGAGCAAAGTCACTCTTCTAACACTACAATAAGAAGCAGAGGCCCAAGGCTCAGGCTATATGTGTAAGAGACAGAAAGTGAAGCACAAAAAGTGAGACCTCAGGTTACAATGGGACCTCAAATCGTAGTAATTTTGATTTGCACCACATTGGAGTTGTTTGTAAATGGCTCTCAAATATGTCACCAAGTGTTTCATTTAGCCAAACAGTGGCCTGAGGCAGAGAAGCATTGTCACCAGTATTTTCCAGGAACTATCAGGCCTGTCAGCACTCGAGGGAGCACAGGGTGAGCGTCAGGCTTGGCTAGGACCGACCTGTTCTGCAGACAGGAAGTTCAGTATTTCCCACCGTGTGTGTTTCCCACCAGCACCCCAGAGCGAAGTGCTTCCACAGCTCAGCTCGGTTGAATGTGATACTGTTGGTGAGCTCATATTGCAGAATGGATAGGATACAGTAGGGACAAGGATCTTGCTGTTTGGGATTAGTTATCAGGGTGACTCAAGGGATTTTTATAGGTCATAAGCATTTAGTATGAAGCCATCCAAACACACAGTTCTGGTTTTATCCCTTCTGTAAAATCTAGACAGTCAAACCATGATGGAAGCATCCTGTGATGGGTGCTGGCTACCATTCCAGCCCTTTGTTTTCCCATCATGCATTTGGCTCATGAGACCATATCAGATTAACGGACATGTTCTACATTCTCTGTTCTGCTGTCCAAGTGGTTTCCCCCTTAAAGAATGTCCCTCTCTGCCCGGTTCCCTGCACGGTCCTGCCCATCTGTGTGTGTCTGGCTCATATGCTGCCTCTTCTGTGAGACTCATGTATTTCCATCTGTCTGTACCACATATTTGCACTGCATTTTGTTTCTTCTTCAAGGCTCGGGTTGCAAACTCAAATATTTTGTAGAAGGCAGCCTGGTTTGCTAAATAAGGGCAGTCATTGGCTGTATAGCTTCGGGAGCCAGCAAGACAATTGTAAACCCTGGAGGCCCTGAGGTAACACCTACCATGCTGGTCTCAGTGCAGGGTAAAAATTGAAGCTGGTGTGTGTGGGAGGAATAAGCTCTTGATTTAAAAATTATCCCTAAATCAGATATTTTGAAAAGTTGAGTAGACTAAAATAGCTGATTGAAGTGCATGTTTTGAGGTCTGTTTTGAGTTTTTGTCCCCACCTTACGAACTTTTGGGACAAATCAATGCTACAAGTCAGAATGCAGTGTTTTCACTCATAATAAATCCACTCATAATGAGTGCTACTTGTGGTCATATCTTTAACCCTACATGCATTTTTGTGAAGAAGATGCTGGACATTTTTTTTTAACTGCAGAAAACTTGGTGGTGGAGGAGTGAGAGGGGTTGAAGAAAATGAGCTGCCTCTTGTGAACCTGCTATTTTTGAGTAGACAAGTTGAGGCTACTTTTTGTAAACTCTTTCATTTTGATGTTTTATTTATCACTGCTAGTGGTTCATTTAAATATTTTAATGATTGGTATATTTTACTCTTCCCATGCCCTGGGGCTTAAAAAAAAGAAATGGCAGTTAAAAAAATTAAAATGGAATTCCCATTCAATCAGCACTCACACTGCCTGGTGACATTAGGGGACTCACTCCACTTTGAATCTAGGTCAGGGTGGCCTTGCTGACTTAGAAACCCCAATTTACTTCTGTTGTAGTCTCTAACTATGCCGAAATCAGTCTCTTTAAGCAATTTCATCTCTCAGGAGATAACCTCTGAAAATTATCCTATGGAGCAGTTCTCTGTTCTGAATATGAATCTCCACACTGCCAACAAATCGTGGGGAGAAGGACAAAAAGTATTATTGCTAGAGCATTTGGATCCTGCCCTGTTAGCTATTAAATTATCCTTTCCTGGAAAACCATGTAAATTATAGATTGTATATCTATGGGGAGTCTCTACTATATATAAATTCAGAGATGCTTAAGGCTCTGAAAGCATTTTTTGAAAACAGAAGTTGGGGAAGATGAATTTATTTACCGAATCCTACCACAGGAAAATCGCGACGTTCAAGTCCTTTTTATAAATGCCCTAGTATTTGCATAAACCTATGCACATGTCCTCATGTGCTCTAAGCTGTTTCTAAATCAGTTATAATACTTAATACAATGTGAAGGTTGCATAAATAGGCATTGCACAGTATTATTTAAGGAGAAATGACAAGGAAAGTCTAACATGTTCAGTACAGAGGCAAGTTTTTTCCAACTATTCCCAATCTTCAGTAGGTTGAATCCGTGGATGTGGAACCTGATGAGGTAGAGAGTGGTCCGTGATGGTGGAAGGGTGGGGATTTGGGCACCTTGACATTAGTTCCTTTCTTTTCAGTGGCAAAATGTGCCTGTTTGTGTCCAGGAATGTTGATAACCACACAGGAGAGATTTGCTTGCTTTTATACTTTTTTCCACTAATGGGTCATTCCCAGGGGGAGGTGTAAATGCAGTCTTTGCTTGGTCTGGTGCTGGGGATTGCTTTCCACTGCAGAAGGCTCCGACTTGGCCCTTTCTCCCTTCCTTCCCTGCGCTCTTCTGGGACTTGCCCCGGGACCTCAGGGGTGGGGCCCTGATCTAGAACTGTCCCTGCAAATCCTTCACCTGCCAGGCCTGTCGTTTCTCATCTCTGCAGCAGCCTTCCTGTGCTCAGTGCCGGGTTTCTAATCCCTCCTTTCTGTGTTGCCTTCTAATTCTGTAAATCATGACAGGGAGGGTGCGGAGCCCCAGTCATGTCACAGAATTGTGATTTTTCATTCCCCCCAGTCAGCCATACTGAATTGTGACTTTTCAGCCAATTCTTAGACATGAAGTTTAAAGAAATACATAAATAGCTCTGTGACTCACCTGAGGGATTCTTTGACCTTTTATTTCCATTGTTTTCACTTTCTCCCTTCGGTTGGAAATCAACAGTCTGCATTTTAACAGAAACTCATTGCTCCTCACTCTGCTGAAGGTGAAGTGGAGTAGGAAGGATCTTACATGGCTCCACAGGGAAGAGTTTGGGATGCACTATAAACACCGAGGGGAATGTAGACCTGGGAATCTTAATGGATATAAAATTATTCTCTTGCAAATGGATCAAGAAGAAAAGCATCTTTGGTACCTTGGCCACGTAGAAACACACTCCTGTATCATTCTGCTTCCATAAAATCATTACAATGAACTCTTATCTATGGATTTATTAACTGGGGAAGCTGATAGAACTTAGGTTTCGGGACCTACCCAGGCCCTGACAGGAGTGCTAGCAATGGGTTCACAAGCTTATGTGCTCTGTAAAGTTTGCAAATGCCTGACATTTTTAAGTCCAGTTGTTCATTCTCTACTTCAGCTTTTCCAATGGCCCCCTGTCCCTGGTGACCAGTAGGTATTTTGGAGGAATGCTGGAGACTGTGCCCTCACTGACCAACACACAGACCCTGTGGACATTTTGAAGATCTTCAGATGAAGCTGAGCTGAACACATATGTTTAGCAAGCTACATTTATGGGACTATTTGTCCCTTCCCTGCTTAGTGACTGGCAGCCGTCCCTCCACAGGTGATAATCCTATCACTGACTGCTCGTTCTAGCCCAAACTAGTTAACTAGAGCATTATCACTTAAAATGAAATTTAAATTAGTCACAACACAGGAACTGTCAAAACTCTGAACTCTTGCAGATTCAGCATCAAAGAATCTTGAAAGGATTCTTTCATGGTTGGTAATTCTAAAAATATGAATGACATCACCAATATTGAATAGGATACTGAAACTTTATTCTAGACTATTGATAAATCAAACTTTTCTCAACTATTGAGCAACCAAAGCTAAGTGAAAGATTTAGTTCAGTGGATTTTTTTGTTTCTTTATAGAAAATTATTTTTCTACAGTTACATAAGTAGAGGATCAAAGTGCAAACAGTCAAACATTTGGGGAAAGTATAAGTATATTACAGGGTGATGAAAATACTGTCATTTTGTTTTGTTTGTGATACAGTGCTTGAAAATTTGTGATTATGCACTGTCAGTTTATATTCATTTTCCTACAGAAGATCTTCAAGGTTTTAAAAGCTTCTGGTCCCATAGACTTGGACCCATCCTTTACCTGGTTTTTCAATAGCCAGCTCAATGATTTCTGTCCCTTGGCATACTGTGGTTTCCTGGGGTGCCAGTAGTTGCCCACTCTGAAAGTTTTGGGGACTCCAGATCCTGGGAGGATCTAGCTGTGGGTCTTCCTGATGGCAGCATTAACCATATTCATTTTTGCTGGTCCTTGTTTGAAATACTGGATTGAAGAGTCAGAAAGTTTTTGAAAATTTCTAGAAGTCACAATCTTGACTGGTTTGGAAACTGAATCCTGCTATAGGTAAGGATTTCAGTATGTTTCCCATAAGACTTCCATCGTACCACTCAGAATCTAACAAGCTACTACAACTTTAAGAAAGCTTTTTTTTTTTCTTTCTTGTTTTTAGCAGTGCTGAATACTGAATGTAGATCTTGTTTGTGCTAGGCAAGTACCACTCAGCCATACGTTTAATCCTTAGGAACTTCTTATTTCTTGACCTCGAGTTTGCAATGTACATTTATTTATGACTAACCCTAGTTTACTTCTGGACAAGTGCTCACCCCGTAGGGCAAAGTAACCTATGCCAGAATATTCCTGATTCCTCCCTCCTGTCACTTCTAACATTGCTGTTGTTGCCATTCACTCCATTTCTCCACAAGTCGCAATCAAGGAATACACAGCAGGGTTCCCGGAAGTAAAACTCACAAAAGTATGAATGACGCCTAAGAATGGACCTTCTTCAGAGTTTTTAACTTTCAAGCTAATCCATACCAAACCTGTGCTAATTTAAAATAGCCCCACCAATATTGTTTTCTGCCATGGGTGTTTTTGCTCCTGGACTTTTGATCTGTTAATCTGTGGGTTGGTGTATCTACCTGTCTGTCTCCAATTTTGGGGAGAGGCAAATTCGCCTATGACTTCAATTCCCGGATACATCTGAAAAAAGTAATAATTTTTGGTTTGTTTAGAATTTTCTTTCTTACAAGGATAAGATCAGTGACTTCCAAGCTCTTAAAATTCCACCCTTCAGAACCATAGAAAAGTAGATTTCTATTGTTTAGGCACCTGGCCTGTGGTTTTGTATTGTGCCCAGGCTGACCAATGTGTCACCTGCCTTCCATGTCCCTCTCTTATAATATGTGGGTTTAACCAGCTGTGGACTGAAATACTTAAAAAAAAGTGTATCTGTATTGAACATGTGCAGAAATGTTCATTCAGTCAGTACAGTGTAACAGTCATGGGCATATCTATGGTCTGAAATATAAATAATCTAGAAATGATTGGGGGTAAATGTGAGGATTGTGTAGGTTATATGCAAATACTCTGTCATCTTAAATAAGGGTCACGGGCATCTGAAGATTTTTGAGTCTGTGAGGGATCCTCAGTCTAATCCCACGTGGATAAGCAGAGAACTGTTGTGCTGTTTCAGATAATACAGTGTACTAAAAAGTGTAGGATGAAGAATTTAGTAGCTCAAAAGTGACTGACAGATCCTAGAATTGAAATGATTACTTTCTAAGAATTTGCATTGTGTTAGATGCCTGTTTCCTCTTAAAGGAATCTTTTGAAAGAATTAATATTCAAATAGGGGCTTGAAAGAAATGTATAACCAAAAAAAGAGATAACATTCTCCAAACTTTACTTTTTATCACATCACTTTGCAGAGGTAGGCCAACTTGTGCATTAATACTAGTCAAGTAGGCCACAAACAAAAAGAAATGAGACAAAGTTTACAGGCCAAGGTTTGCCATGGTAGCATAAAACAAATGCAGTCAGTTAAAAATAAATATTATAAGGACTGTTTGCAAAAAGTACATGACATGGCCAGGGACAGAATGGAATGTACTTCTTGGGTTGGGCAGAACCCTGGAGAGTTGGGTGCAGGGCGAAGGGAAAGTCGCTCTTACTCACTTCTGCTGTGCTCCCCGGAGACTTGTCTAGTACTTCCTGTGGAAAGAAAGGGATACAGGAGCTCCAACTGCAGCACAGTTTGTTTGAGGGGATTAAGTGAAAATGAGTAGGTCATAGGTGCTCACCTTGTACTATCCCTGTACAGTTAGGATAAAAGACATCATGTAGGTGAATGCTGCATCTCATACCAGCTCAGCCCAAGTAGGCACTCTAAATGGTCACTGAAGAAATGGTGACTGCTGAACAGTCTAAAGCGGAATTCAGATATTCTTGATTCCAATCTCCTGGAGCTTTAATGAGAAGCCCTGAGGCTTCTGCAAAGCTAGCTGGTATGGTGAAGGCGGAATTCCAAAGATGTGATAAAAATGCAATTCTATTTATTATTAACCCTGACCTATTAAGACTTTTTCCATGAATGAGTTATTTTCCTTTGTCCTTAAATGGGAAATTTGATATAGCCTATACTTTTCATTTTGAACTAAGTGATGTTCATAGGATTATGGATCACAAAACACTTTCACAGTGCCCTTTCTAGGTAACGAAAGGATCTTCTCTAAGATATTGTTATCATCTTTTCCAGTCTCCCATCAGGCTTCCCTTCCTTGTCTTGTGGATGCAGGTAGTTGCAGCCACCTACAGGGCATATTTTGTTCCCTTGCAATTGCAAGAGGGCTGCTGACTGGCACATGAGAGATGAATATGAGGGGAAAAGGTAGGCCCTGACTTTGCTGGGCGACATCAACTCTGGACTTGAACAATGGTTAGAACTGACTGTCTTGATTCTATCTTCTAGGTTTTGGAAACTCCTGAAATGTAAGTGACATATTCCATTTCTCCAGCTGTCACATACTCCAATGACACTTAACTTTCCCATGGTTTTCTCTGTTCACTACCTCTTGTGTTTTTATATAAGACTTTTGGGCAGGATCCGAAAGGCCCGTCGCCTAGATCTGTTTCTCATGAGTAGTTCATATTTGAGTAAAAAATGCACTCTCGTGACCTTTTTTCTTCCAAAGACAAGTGGCTGTAGGGAGATTTCAATAAACCCTCTTATCTTACTGCCAAACCATAAGTATTTGATTTATTTATCCCAATTGTATAGATATACAGAAAGCTCTTTTGAAATTCCATCTTTTCTTTTTGGGTTAAATATTAGCATCTTCCCCTGCCTACTTTGTAAAAGTTACAGTTCAACTGCTTGCTCTTGCTTTATTTTTTATTAGTGTTTCTTTGCAATCAATAATAATTACATTTATCTCAGAGAATGGGATGTGATATCCATATGCAAAAACACCTCTCTAAAATCTCAGATATCCCTTTTTGCACTTGTGAAACCTATTTATGTGCTCATTTCTTTTGAAGAGTTTGGGATTTATGGAACCATGTCCTAATTATTCCTCATACACTTTGGAAGGATGGGCCAGGAGGACTAGAAGTTCAAACTCAGCACAAGTACTTTAGCAAGACTGTCTGGACATAAACAGTTTCTTAAAGAAGGCTGAGGTGTAGGTCAGAGTGAAGACTCTGGCTTCAATCGCAATACAGAAATATTTTTTTCGTACAAATTTTGTACACAGGAATCATCTGATATCCACAGTTTATATTGGTATTTGTCTCTCATAGTGAATCTTCAAGACTTCAGTGTTTTCATCATATTACATACATAATAAATATTTTTCCATCAGTTATGGATTTAACCCATCTAAATGAACTGTTTATTACTTGTAATTTTTTATGTAATTGGGATCAGCAGAGATTTCATTAAATAAATTCTATTACTAGGAAGACTGGGAAATCATTGCATGAGTAAAACCACCTTTTTAAAGGAATTTGTCCATATTCATAACTGAAAGACTACCTTTCATTTACCAAAATGTGGATTTTTTTGCTCACTCGAATACCACTGTGCTAGTTTCTGGGTAAGTACTGTGACCTTCATGGCCATGATCAAAACGAACATGAAAGCATCCGAGGAACAGAGGGACCTCCTTGTCCTTCGACTGTGGACAGAGCACTCCCTCACTTGGTATTCATGTGCTTTCTGTCATTGTCTCACTCCCAGTCACAGCCATTGTTCAGTGATTTTCTGAGGATACAGGGCCGATAACAAGGAGAGGAGACCCTCAGGAGGGGTCACATCAAGAGGGAATGAAGATTTCTGGCATTTGCAGAATCAACATCTTCCTCTCCCCTCTCTTTCCTCCTGCAGAGTAACTAGCAACTTCTTTCTCCAATTTTTTCTGATTGAGTCTATCCTGAGGCCTGTTAGAGCTGTTCTCTGCCCCTTAAGCACTTGTATAAGCAGATACAGTCCATTCTACAAGGGGGATCTGGGAGCATCTAAATTATCTCTGGTGTTATATCATAATGACATAGCCCAAAACTTTCAGAACACTTTGCAATTTATAAAACTTACTTTAATCTACATGACTTCTTGATCCTTAGTATTTTCCTAGATTGAGATATTAGAGACATTATCTATGCTTTTTAGACTTAAGGACTAAAACGCTTCCTGCATTATTGGAATTTATAATACAAAGGGGATAATATACATGGAAATTATAAACTGCTTGTAAAGATTTATTTTTAAATTGTGCATAAAATAATATTCAGTCGTATAGATTAGGTAAGTTACATTTAATTTGATAGAACCAAGAAAGACTTTGAGAAAGAAAAATAATTAGGTTGGCTACTAAAAAAGGACACCATTCTATCCAATTAAGAAAAGAAGAAAATTCTAGGCAGACAGGTTGATAAGATTATGAAATGCACTTAGAAATATGAACAGTGTCTAGATGCTGAACTGCTGAAGGTGAATTTGTGGCCAGTACAGGATGGAATAATTGGGGAGTTTAAAACACTATGGAGGTTTTGTCTTGTTCTGCATTCCACTTTCAATTAGGTAAAAAAAAAAAACGTATTAGTTGTATATAGCCAGATTTAAGTGTAGATTTGAGTTGGCATGGCTGCCTATGCACAGGGATGCTTTCTGTCTAAAAATCAGATCTGTAGCATCTACTTATATGAAATTGTTTGTAAGAGATTTTGATTCTGATAGGTGCATTGCTCTTATGTTTTTGACAGCATTGTTTGGTAGGAGAAGTCTTATATCTAAAACTTTTAATTGGAATTTTCTTACTAAAAGAGGGCTTTTCTTATGCTTTTAAAAATATATTCCTTTATATTTAAACATACTTCTAAACATTTTTTTTTTCCATATTGCCCACAGTTGTCTTATGGTTTTCATTTCTTTATTTGTTTAATTTTAAATACATTAATGTCAGAGCTTCTTTCATCCTGGGTCACTATTTCCTGTTTTGGGGCTATGATTTCTTTTGTCTATTTGTACTTCCTGATTGTTTCCTATTGTACTTCATTCCCTCATGCTATTGACCTTGACCAGGAGGGAACTCACATCCAGCAGTGATTGCTTGCTATACATTTTGCCTGTTGAAGGAATCTTATGTTGTAGTTTTGAACTTGTCTCTGATGCATTCTGGGTCAGTTTTCAGTGAAAATTCGTTGGTTTGAGCATAGGAATTCAGATCCTACTTTTGCAGATACCACTGTCCTAGCCTCAAACTCTTTCCAAATGTGGCCTGATGGATGGAAGCCCAGCTCGTTACACTCTGGCCAGGGCTGAGTGGGGCTCTGCTGGTCCCTGCTCACAGGTGGCCCACAGCTCTTTGACTGACAGCTCTGTATCACTCTGCTCTTGAGGGCAGGGGCCTGAACTCCTCTCTTGGTGAGATCAAATAGTCTCTCAGGCTAAAAAGTTTTTGGAGCCAATTTTAGTTTCCAGAATACTATGACATCCATTTTCCTTTTGTTCCTGGAACCTTTCTTAAATGTTCTAT
Organism: Petromus typicus; assembly: GCA_004026965.1. Lineage (NCBI taxonomy): Eukaryota > Metazoa > Chordata > Mammalia > Rodentia > Petromuridae > Petromus > Petromus typicus. Next base: position 68,384 of record PVIR01002893.1, on the reverse strand, counting down.
TTTATGTATTTATAGAAACCTCAAATGTTAGTTTAAAATTAATTTTCTCAATTTGTGTGATGTGATATGTGCATATTTTTGTGTCAGGTTAGCACATTCCAGAGGTATTTTGATTATATTTAATCTTTGCAGTGATCACAAATAAGTCTAGTGATTTTTCTGTGGGTGACTCATAAAACTTGAAAATTGCTAAACAGAGTTTATATGATTCTAAGTATGTGATTATTATTTACTTCAGAGTCATCTGATTAACTAAGGTAGTATTGTTTTTGGATGTAAGGACAACTATCCTATCATTAAGTTTAAATACAGACAGGTATGGCCAGGGGTCCTAGAGTTGGCTGTAGACTTTGTGGGGAACAATTTTTCTGTAGTTTCTGATGTTTTTCTGGGTCTTAGGAGAATATCCTAAGACAATCCTTTCATCAAGCTTGTCTTTGCAAGACTGTATAGCAGTCTTATAGACTCATTGTCTTCTTTTGGAGCAAAAGGTAGGCTACTTATAGCCATTTTTTTTTTTTTTTTTTAAGGTTTTTTGAGACAGGGTTTCGCTTTGTGGTTCAGGCTGGCCCTGAGCTCAGCCTCCAGCTCACATCACAGCAATCCTCCTGCCTCTGCCTCTTGAGTGCTGGGATTACAGGCATGAGCCACCATGCCTAGCACTGTGGTATGTGGTTCTGATTGCTGCTGGGTGTGAGTCTCCACGCCTAGTATTGTATGTGGTTACTGGGGGATCGAACCCGGGCCCTTGTGTTTGTAAGACAGGCACTGGAACCACTGAGCTAAATCTCTGGCCCCCTTACAGCCTTTTTAGTAGACTTGCTTTCCCTAATCTCAGGGTTTCTCTCTTGTGATGTAACCTGCCTGATGCGGACACCTGTCTGGGCCATTTTTGTTACCCCTCTGGGACTTGGGATCTCAGGGATTTAATATGCTGAACTCAGGCTGCTTGCTTTGTCACGGAGAATAACATCCTTTGGGTCTGATCAAGGAGATTCATATTTTCTGTTTACGTTCAGAACCTCTGGCATTATGACATATCAGCTGGCAAGTGGGGCAAAACTGGAGTTCTTTATAATGATTTGCAAAGTATTATACTTGGAAGCTTTTGGAAAAATAGATTTTTTAAAAAATTATACAACTTTTGACATAACTTCTCAGTTTCCATCTACCTTGAACAAGAATATGGACCTGGAGCCAATAGTAGCTACCTCAAAATCACGAATGAAGAGGAATTCTAATGACATCGAATCTCTTAACGAATGCCAGTAGCTTACCACCTCCATAGTTCTTGACAGTTAAGCAAATAGGAAAATAAACAAATGTACATGAAGCAACACAAACCCCCAAACCTGCAAAAACTAAACAAAACACAGAGTGCTTAAGACACAGTTAGCTGGGTCTTATATTTCTTTGACCAAAACCTCCAGTGTTGCCAGTGATCATGTCTACAAGAAATTTATATTTATTCTGTATTAAATATTGTGCCAGACACTAAAAATAAAAGAAAACATGTTGTCATCCTGTCCGTTAGAAGGATACAGCATTTTGTTTTGAGGAAATAGGAATTAACAATAGAAGTCATAATACAAATTTCTAAGAGAGTAAAACAGGTGCAAAAAGCTCTTGGAAGGGATGGTAAGAGGGCTGGACTCCCCATGGGGGCAGTTGCCCAAAGTATCAGGACAAGGAGGTTGTTTATTCATCTCCTGAGTGAGAAAGCTGTCTACAGTCAGATGTCTTCAAACCATCAATTAAAGAGTTTTTTAGTTACTTTTGTCATTGATAAGACAAAATACCTATCACTCAAAGTTAAAAGAGGTTTATTTGGCTTACTGTCTGTAGAGTTTCAGTCCTTACTTGGCTGGCTGCACGGCAGGGTGGTATGGCAGAAGGGAATCAAAGAGGAGAAACAGCTCATCGCAAGCAGGAACCAGCAAAAGCAAGCAACCGGCAACAAGTGACAGTAGCAGCTTCTTTCTGCCCCTTTTATAGTCTGCCTAGTCTTCACGGCTTGGGGTAAGTGCCAATCCAGTCAGTCACACAGCCTTGAACCCAGCATCACGCTCTAGATCCAGCCACTTCTGAAAAGGTCCCACCGGTGACTGCATGAGTCTTTAGGGGACAGCTAGAGACAAACCATCACAAGCAGCAAAACTGTTTATATAAACAAACATTTACAAAGGTTTTCCATCTATAAAATGAACAAAAATACGAGACCTTCCTTTGAAGTATAAGAGCAGCGTTTATTCACATAACCTCTCTCCCAGGACCTCTCTCTGTACCCACTCCTGCTTCCTCCCTCCAAAGTCCATGTGTACATCTCTGCGACCTCAAAGATACACAATCCAGTTTGAAACGTGATCAGGGATGAGAAAGCTACGGAGCAAGTGGATTCTACCGGATCAGGTGGATATGTGTGAGCTCCGGTTGAGTAGCTTGGCTGGCCCCAAAGGCACAGTGCAGAATCCAGTCGTCTTCACTCCTGGCTTTACTGGCTGGGCCCTGAGTCAAGGACAGCAGCCTGAGAAGAGCCAGCCGCCCCATAGACACTCGCTGTAGAGTTAGAGGGCAAGGAGGGGAGTGTTAGAGGATGTAGATGACAGTGAGAAATCCATCACCAGCTAGAAAACCAGTTCTTCTCTCATTCCTCACTGATTGGGGGTTGAAAATGTAGCTCTGGTTAGGAAGGGAGGCAAGCTTCCATTTGAAATCAGCATTTCAACATCATGAAAGGAAAAACGCTTTTTAGATTAGCTTTTCTGGCTCCCCACTGCACCCAGAGGGGGAGGCTATTGTGGTCATTAGCTTTCCTTGTATTAAATCTGCTTGGTGTGACTAGGCCATTTGATTTCAGGTTTATCCTAAAGCCACAGAAATCAAGTTGCGGGATATTTACTTGGGATTAATCACCAGTTAGGAGCAGCTGCGCTTTATACCATTAACCCAGCCCAGGTGCTAATTCCTGGAACATGCCCTGCGAGCAGAGGTCATTATTGCTATTTGGAACAGCAAATGCTGCTTGGGAGACTGCAGGCTTTATTTAAAGAGGAAGCCATTTTGATTGGCTCACACGACATATTTCAGGAGAATTAATACCCTGTGTATAGCCAATCTGATTGCCTGGTAACATCTCCCTGTGCTCATGCTGTTCAGCTGATAATCCAGGGCTACATAGCGGGCAGCCGGCTGGAAACCACAGCAGGTTCTATTTTTGGCACCTAAAATCAATGCCGCGCTCCGGCAGACCTCATTATCCCACCCTGCCCAGTGCACGGAGCGTGGCTTCTCTTTGTGGGGGATTAGAGCCAGTCAGGGAGTGTGATAAATGCTTTCAGTCATATTTGCTGTCATTTGAATAATGCTAGATGTCAGGAAGAAATATGTCCCTAGCCAGTTTTATGCAGCCAAAGTCTTGATATTCTCTTTCCCCTTAGTACTCAGAAACGGTGACTCGGGAAACTGTAACCTCCCCACTTCCCTTCTACCAGCACCATGAAAAGAGAGAAAAAATTAGCAAAGCCAGATCCTTCGTATATTTCCAGGCTGAGCTGGATATTCTCTCTGGAAGGACTTTTCATCTGTTTAGCCAGACAAGGTCTACATAGAGGAGGGATATTGACTGCGTTTTGCCAGAACATTCTGCTTTTTGCAACAGGAATTCACATTTTCTGACTAAGCCTTCATCTTCAGGCATTTGTAGCGGGCTGGTTGAGCATGGTTTTTCACACTTCAGTGTTAATGTTTACATTAGCTTTCTCGGGCTTGGTGCAACATCCCAGACTCACAATTTAAGGAGGAGAAGTTTAATTTTACACACTGTTAGGGAGGATTCAGTCTTTAGTTGGCTCCATCGTGGTGGAAAGGCATGGTGGAGCAGAACTCTGGGTTCATGCCTGCGGTGGCAGAGGGGAGCAACGTCGGAAATGAACGGGGGAGGGACGGCCTAGAGTAGCGAAGACCTGCTTTCCTGACCTGGCCGGACACACCCAGAAGCTCTCTCTACTAATCTGCTAGATGTTTCTTAATCGAATGAAGTGGACGTATTAGGACTAATGACCAACTGCATGATTGATAAAGCTGAAAGAAAATTAAAGGTGTCCTTGGAGTAAGAAGTAGTAAGGCACGAAAGCTGGTCCTCACCCTGCAGTCACACAGGCGCTGATGTGCGCCGATTGTGTGGTTTGAGCCAGCCACGCGCAGAACCGAGGCAGGTGGAAGTGATTTTAGGGACCCCAGATTCCCCGCGTGGAGAGCGAGAGCATTTGCCTCTCACAGCCGACTTCCTCCCCTAATCCTCACATGGTTGGATCCCCTCCCTCCTCTCTTCCAGTGAGCCGGTCCTCAGGAAGGAAGCGAGCGGCTTTTCTTGAGGTGGTGTAGATGGCCGGAGCCTGCAGCACGGTGGAGACCGACCGGCCCGTGGACGGACGCACATGACTGTTAACTTGGTAGTTTGGGCTGCTCATTTAAAATGTGCAAAAGGCTTCGGGAGGCACTAGTAGCAGCCATCTGTGGATTCCAGAAACGAGTGCGTCAGACCTCTCCACTGTGTGCTGGCGAACTGGCTTTCTGAGGAAAGAAAGCCCTGATGTTTAGCTTTTGCTGCTTTCTGTTGTATAACTACTCCCCCGATGGCTGATCTGAAACTGCCATCGTAAAGCGCCGCGCACGGAGTTCGAGGTGTACAGCCAACGCCTGGAGCCGAGTCTCTCCCTGCCCTTGCCGGGGTCTGTCCGGATGGGCTTTTGTATTTGTTTCCTCAAAGCTCTCTAATTTTGTCTGTGCGACAGAAATGTGTTCAGGCTTAGAATGAGGACTTTAGTTTTCAATCTAGTGTTTCTTCATTGCCTACAAATTTTATGCTTTGGAAAATTTAATATCATTCAGGGTTTTTGTTTTGTTTTGACTGTAAAATAAAGATAACATATATAACTCCTCTAAGAATGAAGTCGTGTAAAATATGTGGCTGAAGTGAGCACAAATTAGTAGTTTAAGAAATGTTTTGAACCTTTTGTGGGATCTGCCTTTTATTTAGCAACACAATGTCTATCGTTAGTTACTTTGGTTTGCGCTTAGCCTTAGGAAAGTAAGTAGAGAACAGCTACCACAGGACACGTGAAGACGTCCATTGCTTCCACATAGATAGGAGGTATCATTTCTCTCACTGATTTTCCTCTCCTGCACCTGGTGAGCCCTTTGGAGGAGAATTTAACCAAGAACCACACGCTTGTGTGTGTGGTGACCAGGAGGACAAGCACGACGGGTTCTCCTCCTTTGTGCTGAAAAAAACCCTGTAATATGGCTTCAGAATCGCTCTGTTTGGTTTTCAAATGTACCTGATACTTCTGTGAAAAGAGTTCTCATTTTAATAAGGATAAAGATTTTGATTCAAGAGAATGGATATAATAGCTAAGATTCACTCATGTTTACTACATGCTAGAGATGGCACTAAGCCTTTGTGGAAAGGATTAACTCCATTTAGTCTACAGAGCAAATGATGAGATGGGCACAGTTATCCCATTTCACAAATAAGAATTTGGAGACTTAGAAATGTTAAATGCTTCACTCAAGGTCACAGAGCTGCATAGTGGTTAATCTTTAATTATGGAATTTCAGGCATCAATGAACTTGTATGTGAAGTAAATTGGGGGAAAAGAAAACTCTTTAGGACTCTAACAATTGTGCCCCCTGGGCAGGCTTTTGCTTGCATAACTCTATTAATACTTGACCACAATAAGTTCTTTGAGGGCAAGGATCTTGTCTATTCATCCCAACATCTTCTTTTCAGTGCCTGGCACAGGGCTTTATATAAAGTAAGTCCCCGGTCAAGAATGGTTAAAGTGAATCTTTAATGTACTTAAATAATGTTTATAAAATGTCTGCTCTGTGATAGACACTTTTCTAGGCATTGGGGTGAGATAGTAGGAAACAAAAACCAGAAAATACGGTTGTTTTCACAGGCTTTATATTCTATTTGAAAGAGGCCAACAGGGAATATAATTAATAAGTAAATTATTTAACATGTGAGATAGCAAGTGCTATAAGAGGAAGGGAAATTGGGTGAAAAGGTTTCCAGAAATGATGGCATTTGTGTAACGACTTGAAAGAAAGGCAGTGACCAAGTGAGTAGATGACGAAGAGTGTTCAGGCAGGCAGGAAGTTACATGTGGCTTGGTTTGGAGTAGGAGCAGGTCTCTGGGGCTCGAGTGTCATGAGGAAGTGGGAGTCCTGGGGTGTATGAGATCACAGAGTTAGGGGCTGTGAATCAGTAGGTCTGTGAAGATGTTTTCTTTCATCCTGGTCGAATGCAGAGTCACTGGAGATTTTGAAGAGTGTCAATGACCTGACTTATATTTTAAAAGGATCACTCTGGCCACTATTCTGGGATCACACTATGGAAGGAAAATATTGGAAGCAAAAAGACCAATTAAGAGGCCATTGTAATAACCAGACTAGTAATAATAGTGGCTGGGATCAGGGAAAGAGCATAGACCCAAGAGAACGTGAGCAAATAGTCAAAGAAGATTCAAAGAGCCAGAAGATTGAAGATGCTATAACCTGAACTATGAAGTGTGCTAGTGATCAGGGTTTCAACATTAGACATATTAAGTTTGAGATGCCTATTAGGCCTTTTCTAGAAGGTAGCTGGTCAAGGGAATTTGGAGTTCAGAAGAGAAGATGGCTGGATATTTTTATAAGAAATTGATATAACCAAAGTCCAGATATGCAATATAAGACTAGGAGCCTGAAGGAGAATGCCAAGGAGATGAACAGTTCAAGGACTAAATCTTTAGAATCTAAATTCAGGAGAATATAGGGGCTGGGGATTTAGCTCAGTGGTTCCGGTGTCTGTCTTGTAAGTTCAAGGACCCGGGTTCGATTCCCTGGTAACCACATACCATACTGGGTGTGGAGACTCATACCCAGCAGCAAGCAGTACCACACACCACAGTGCTGGGCGTGGTGGCTCATGCCTGTAATCCCAGCACTCGGGAGGCAGAGGCAGGAGGATTGCTGTGATGTGAGTTTGAGGCTGAGCTCAGGGCCAGCCTGAACTACAAAGCGAGACTCTGTCTCAAAAAAAAAAAAAAAAAAAATCAGGAGAATATAGCAGTTGACAGATAATATTATTAAGAAAGCATGCTTAGAGTATGAAAGAAATCAGAACTATTTGGTGACAACCTGTAAAGAAAAAAATGTGATGAGCAGTTCTGTTCATTAATGCTGGCAGGTCAAGTAGGATGGAAACTAACACTGAATTCAACATTTAGCAATATGGAAGTCACTGGAGACCACAAGAGCTGTTTCAGTGATATTTTGATGGCAAAAGCCTAAATGGAATGTGTTTAAGGAAAAATGGGATGAGAGAAATTAAGACAGATACAACAATTGAACAGATACAACTCTCCCCAAAGTTTGTATTAGTCACGGTCTCATCACTGGGACAAATTATCCAACATTTGCAACACAAAGAAAAACAAGTGTGTCTTGGCTTACAGTTGCAGTGGGTTCAGTCTGTGGTTTCTGGCTCCGGGGAAGCAGTGGCCTGCCTGCTGACATCAGGACAGCCAGAAAGGGGAAAGGGGAAGAAAGGAGGACAGGAGTAAGTACTTCCAGGTCACTCCCCTGGTGATCCATTTCCTGAACATCTCATGCAGTTACTGAATGCACCAATGCTTGAGTCCACTGAGACATTTGTGGAATATTTTAGGTCTAAGTGATGGCAGGCTTTTCATGTGCATACGAGCAGAGGCATGGGATAACAGTGGGGGAGGGAAGAGGGACTAAACAATTTATGACGATATCATTGCCTCTTAAGTTCAAGCAATATTAACAGGAGAGACAGAAATGGATATTGTAACAGGGATACCGCTGGGATGCCCTTGTAGAGGAGTGAGGAGTTTTATTCAGAGAGGGAGGCATCAGTTTTTGTTGAGCACATGAGCAGGTATCATATGGTAACAGGAAGTGGTCAAAGTAAATGAGAATTAATTCTTTGGCCTAGAATTGCTTCAAGATATTTTGTTGTTGCTTTGGGCAGCATATGTATCCATTTTTAAAAAGGAGGTTATGTATTTGGATGTGGTTACAGATGGCTGTGTATAATTAATAACCATAAGGAATGTATGCATGTATCTATATGTGTGCATATGTATTACAAATGTACATATAGGTGTGTATAACACAAGACAAAGATGGTTGATTTTGGATATCACATATGTATGCATACATACATACATGTATATGTATAAATTATATACATGTGTGGATACATAGTGGTACCTCAGTTCATGAATTTAATTCTTTCCATGATTCTGTTTGTGAACTGAAGCACTGCTACATACAGTGATATTCTCTGTAAAGTGGGAAGTAATGATGAATAAATGAATTCCCATTCTATGAGATTTCTGAACTGCAGAGCACTATAAGTCCACTTAAAATTTTCCAACCTTTCAAAGGCATATTGTTAAAGCTCAATTAGTCTTCTTTTTAGTACCTCCCAATATTAAATTAAAATGAAAGAGCTGTTGAGTATATTTAGGACACTTTATTTAAAGTGTTTTCCAATCAGAAAACAATACGGTTTTTTTAGAAGACTGAATCTTTGAAGTGAGTCAGCTGCTGCCTCTCCCTCCCATAATTGAAGAGGAAGAGAATTATATAGAGAGAGCCCAGGGTGCTCGTCAGTCCAGACAAAGCTTCCATGATTAGGATAGTGAATTGCAAATGATCAAGACAATAGAGAAGAAGGTTCTTTTATGGATGGGAAGAGGGTGGCTGTTGCAGAAAGGACACTTAATAATGGCAAGCCTGGCTCAGAAAGCACTTGGGGGATGTGAATAATTCAGCAGGGATCCGAGAAAAGGAAGCCCTTGGAGAATGTCAGTCTGTGGATGCGGAACTGTACATCACGGGTGCAACATCTGTGCCCTTCCGGAATGGCCCGTGCTGCTGATGACTAGAAGATGACAAATGCAACCAGCTTCCTGAGCACTCTTAATTTCAAAAGATGCAAACATGATAACGTTTCTTCTTTTTCAGTTAATGCTGTCATCCATATGAGGCCAAATCTCCTTTCCTCCTGGAGAATAGATCTGAATTCATTTGGGGCAGATTCCGTAATTTCCTCAAATAGTTTCAGTCATTGAAAGACCACACAGTTTAAACTTCAGTCATATGTGTCATTCTGAGCTTGCCTTGCTACCATGATGTGGAAAGCTTTCAACACCGAGACAGGAAGGTAGGAACAAGCCACACCCACTCTGGTCCAGCTGGGTACTTCCGGTTCTGTAGCCCAGGATACGCCAGTGACCTTGCAGTTGGAGGCTACTTGGGAGCCTCCTTCCTCCTGGGCTGGGTCCTCTGGTTAAATGCTGTGTTCCTGTGGGATTCTGTGCCTGGAAATCAAGCTCTCCTTGGCCCTGGGCTCAGGGTGCTGGGCCTGGTGGGGGTTCTGCCCGCAGGAAATGCCGACGCATTCCCAAGAATCTGTTTTTTCCTGGGTTGAAAGGGACTCATTGTAGCCAGTGTGCACCATCACGTGGGCAGTTGATATTTTCAGAGTGCTGCCACTTTTTTTTTTTTTTTTTTTTTTTTGAGACAGGGTCTTGCTTTGTAGTTCAGGCTGGCCCTGAGCTCAGCCTCAAACTCACATCACAGCAATCCTCTTGCCTCTGCCTCCCGAGTGCTGGGATTACAAGTGTGAGCCATCACGCCCGGCACTGTGGTATGTGGTATTGGTTGCTGCTGGGGTGAGTCTCTACACCCCATATTGTTATGTGGTTACTGGGGATCGAACCCGGGCCCTTGCGCTTGTAAGAGAGGCGCCGGAACCACTGAGCTATATCTCCGGTCCCAAGAGTGTTGCCACTTTCAAATGTGTCTTCATCGCTTGTGGGTGCGACACAAGTGGCAGCGGCTTGAAGAGCTTTGCAAAATGAAGTCTGTGCTGTTGGTCCCAGGCAAGGCCTTACCTCTGTCACTCTGTTCATGTTTTGCCAGCAAATGGGAGTGGCAGTTCACAAGCCTGACTAACATCAAAGAACTGGTTTAATTTATTTAATCAGAAATTTACCTTTGTGGTAAGCTTTTTAATTTTATTAGTACATACTGACAGTATTCACTGTAGGGAGTTGGTACATGACAGGTGTTAGTGGCTAATGCAAATGTCATCTAACTTTATACTTAGTGCCTGTCTTGCCCTCCGCACGCTCGTGCCCAGATTTCCTTGTTTCCCTCAATCATTTACATTTTGATTTTGAGCAGCTGCCAGGCTTGTCGCCACTGTTTGTGATTTCATATAAAGTCACGCATCGCATAAAGACATGTTGGTCAATAACACATCGCACATGTGACAGTCGCCCTGTAAAATGCAGGGAAGCAGGGTGCAGTGGTGCTGGCTGTGCTTCCGACACTCGGGAGGCACACGTAGGATCGCTGTGAGTTTGAGGCCAGCCTGGGTTACGTAGTAAGATCCTGTCTCCTCTCACTTCCCCAAAAGCTTCTGCTGGAATGAAGAAATTTCTGGCTCCTAGACCTTCTCGGCATCTCTGCCTCAGGGCCTGGCACGTGACTCGGTGTTCATGGACAAGGGACAAAGCAGAAATGGGAACCTTGGCTCATCCTGCCCATGGTGCTGCAAGGTGCTGACTTCTGTTACAATAAAAGAACTTTCACAATACACCAGTAAGAGGCCTAAAGGAATTTATTAGGCAGAAGTGCAAAAGTAAATGCTCAAAGAAATAGAGGGCAGGCCTTCAAGAGAGGTGTCTTATAGTTCCCAGCTGTGAATATTTATGAGCAGTTGGTGGCAGAAATCTGTGGAATTTATGAATCTGTAGGAAGTTTGGGCTTAGTTTACAGCAGAAAAGTAATAGTCACCCACAGAGAGAAAATAATGGCTCAGTTTACAGGCGAAAGGCTGGTCCATTTTTATAAGAGGAGAGCAGGGGTCCAGTCTAGACTGTTGTATTTTTTAAGCAAATGGATACAAGATGTTTTGCCGAAAAATATTAGTCATTGTATTTTTAAGAAATTGTGGGTGTGATGAGCCTAAAAGAAAGAAAGTTTCTTTTTATTTATTTATTAATTTTTCTTTGAGACAGGGTCTTGCTTTGTGGTTCAGGCTGGCCCTGAGCTCAGCCTCAAATTCACATCACAGCAATCCTCCTGCCTCTGTCTCCTGAGTGCTGGGATTACAGGTGTGAACCACCACGCCTGGCACTGTGATATGTGGTACTGATTGCTGCTGGGCGTGAGCATGCCCAGTATGGTATGTGGTTACCGGGGATCGAACCTGGGTCCTTATGCTTGCAAGACAGGTGCCGGAACCACTGAACTAAGTCCCCGGCCCAAGAAAGGAAGTTTCAACCTACCGACTATAGACATGGGTTCCCTCGGTTGGCTTTGATCAGGTCCTGGAGTTGCAGTCTTCTTCAAGGGCAGCTTGTGTATTGTGATTTTCCTCATCTCCTTTCTGCCTGTCTTCATTTCCTCTGTCCTCCCTCAGTGCTGCCGTGAGCAGACCTCTTGCATGACCAGCCAGTTAGAGGTACAGCACAGCGACAGGCATGGATGGAAGACTAACTGATCAATGACTAGGTGACTGGCTTATGTATTTATTGTAGATGCATTTTATGGTTACTTCTGAGTACGCTGCTGCTCATACAAAAAAGAGTATTGTAAAACAGGTTGCAGAATTATGGTGGCAGCAGCCTTCTGCACCTTGTGCATTTGGAGGCTGTGGTGAGAGCTTCTATTATCTGTAGGTTCATGTCTTAAATGCATTCTAAGATATTCTCAAGATGACACAACTGCCGACTGACACATTTCTCAGCATGTATCCTTGTTGTCCAGGAATGCACAACTGTATGGATGGTGAACGTCAAGCCTTTTCGTTTTCCATGCAAGTAGAACCCCAGTACCTGCAACGGGCACTGTAGCGATGTTTTCCACTGTCTTGTAAGGCTGCTCTGGATGGAAGTAAAGAAGCTCTCGTCTGTCTTTGTATATTTTTTTCTCTTTTGGTCTTTTCTTCCTAGACCAGTCTTGGACTTTTTCTTCTACAGCTCGTTTTTGAGAGCTCCCCATCGGGCCATCAGTGTGGAGTGAGGCAGTTGTGCTGGTGAAGCCATCACGGTGAGCAGGAGTCGGGACCACCTGTGCCTGCAGCCAGGCTGGACCCTCTGCCCTGCACCGCGTGCTCAGTCCTTTCCAGTGGCCTCCAGCCAGCCTGACTTCAAGACAGAGTACTCAGGCAGGACGCAGCTTATGGCGGACGATTCTGGCTGCATTTTTATTTGATATTTCTTACATAAGCATTCCATCCTGATCAGCAGTGGGCAGCATGTCAAGGGCTGTTTGCGTCTATGTTTTCAAGGCTTTTTTCTAGAACCCCGAATCTATGTTAGCGCCTACTTGATTTCCCATAAAGCCGCTTTTTCCACTCACCAGCCCCTCAGGTATCGTCTTGTGCTGCAGTCTGGACAGAGAGCTGAGTCCTCATCTGCTCCGGCTTCATGCCCTTCTGTATGTCCCGGAGACCTGCCCGGTAGTGCACTTTATTCTGTGTAAGGCTGATGCAAGCAGAATGATTTGTGTTTTTTTTTTTCCCTTTAGACCACTTCATGAAGATATGATTGACAAACAAAAAGCTTTACACACTTAATGCATACAGCTGGATGGCATGGAGATAATTATACATCCTTACAATCATCACCTCATTCTATGCCTTAGACCTATCTACTGCCTCCAAATTTTCCTCTGCCTTCTTGTTATTATTATTAATATTTTATGCTAAGTACAATTAACATAAAAACTATTCCCTGGAATATTTTAAGAGCACACAATACAGTGGTACAGCTAAAGGATCCATGCTATATGGTAGATCTCAATGACTTATCCTCTCTTGTAACTGAAATTTGGTGTTCTGATTAACTGTTCAGTGCCTAGTGGTCTAGTCTGGTCATGCTTATAACAATAGAACATAATGAAGTATGTTCTCTTCAAATTTCCTGTTCCTTGAATTTTTCTAGATACCGTATGAATTTTATGACAAAATTTGAAAACCTTCAGTCTTGGACATGACTGGGTGACTGCCTTCCTGTGTCTCCCCTGCCAGTCCTTAGAACCATCTTCTACTTTCTCCTTTTTTGACTTTTTAAGATTCATCACATTAGTGGCATCGCAGAGTATCTGTCCTTTTATGTCTGGCTAAGGTCACCTACATACCATGCTTCCAGGCTATCCATGTTGTCGCAGTGGCAGGATTTTCTTTTACAACTGGGGTGATGTTCCATTTTATCTATCAACTGCCTTTGCCTTATCACTTCTCCTCTGATGGCCCTTGAGGCCCTTGAGGTTGCTTGACTTCTTGCGAAGAAAGCCGCAGTAGACTGAAGTGTACTAACAGTATCCACTGAGATCCTGATTTCTCTTCCTTCAGGTATGTGCACAAAAGTACAGTTCGCCCGGTAACAGGCTTACTACCTGCTTCTTGCTCAGCAAGGTGGATCAGCATCATGTCACCCCTAGGTCCATGTGAAGTTATCTGGTATATTCAGATTGTACATATTAATTTGGAATAGATTATGTAGCAAGAAGTGTTAGCCTAGCCCTGAGCTAAACTGTGGATGTATGTTGTTATCTACATCCTGTGAACTCCATCTGAGCTGTTTTGAGTCCTCTTACTTAAATGGGCCAGAGAGAAGATCTCTGTCAAATCCATGTATTTGATTCCATATTGATCTACATGTCATTTATTTGGCCTGCACGGCACACTGATGCATGCCATTTGTTTGACTCCATATTGACCTGTACTGGCAGCAGTATGGCTGCACAGTGGCTGTGGTGGGGGCTCATGGCTGACTCTTTGCTGGGTGCAGTCATTCTCCAGCAGCCATCGGTGTGAAAGAGGCAGCTGGCAAATTAAAACACGAATGAGCAGTGCAGAGGGAGAGAGGTGCTGATGGGGCTAAGTGCCTGGGTCTTGGGAGCACCTGGCAGGGACAGCTCACTCCTGGGAGCGTGAGGTAAGGTGAAGGTTCCATCACTCATGAAGTCCGGGAGGGCAAACACATCCAGAATTAGGCTGGACATCTTTTGAGCATTGTCCCGTGATGAATATCACCTCCTGGTTTGTGTTCTCAAATGCTGCCAATTTTCCTGCCAGGCAACATCTGCTGTAGCACCTGTAAGCCTTCCGCTAATGATTATTAATGATCTCGCTCCCTGCATTGTGGCAGACTGCAGGGGAGGACGCAGCGGCAGCTCCTCTGAACAGCTTGTGCTGTGGTTGCTGCTGCAGGGGCCGCTGACGGTGCTGCTCGGCTTGTCATGGGCCACGCCTGCCTGTAGCACCCTCTCGTTCTTAGAATATCTTGTAATCTCTGGATTTTATGTTCTTTCAGGAAAGGGGCTCGTTTTCATGATTTGCAGTCTTTTCCATGTTATCTGTTAAGAAGCAACAGCAGCAACAAGAACAGATTCCCACATGTGCATAACTTACTCAGCATCATAAGGTCACTGTCAGTAGAACAGGTGCTGCTGCCTCATCGCCCACACTGTCTGTGCACTGGCCTCTTTGGTTTGGGAAAGATGGACTTTGAATAGAACATGTGCACAGAGGGTATTTCCTGGAGCCGAGGAGAACTGGGCCTGCATGCTGGACTCCAGCTATATGACTTCGCACAAGTTATTTATTTCTCTCAAACTTAGTGTTTTCTAGTGGTGTGACTTGGCACAAATTGTTTATTTCTCTCAAACTTAGTTTCCTTCTGTGGGGAAAAAGGAAATCTGTAGGTGGAGAGAAAATGGGGTAAAGGCTTCATTAGTTTTCTAGCTAATCCTCACTGGGAGTTAAAACTGTACTTCGGTCAAGGACAAATAGAAGGAGGAGGCACACAGACCTCCGGAAGAAGAGACACAGGCAAGGCGACCAGTCTAATCCAGAGAGAGCTCCGGGAGCCATCGGGTTATGGCAAGTTTTGGGTGGAGAAAGTTCTCTGACCTCTACAAGAGAGACCAGGAGCAAAAGCCCCCTGGTCCACCATCTTTCTGGTGCCCCTTCCCCCGATCGTTATCAGGGTAGCTGTCTGTCCTGGCCTTTTCACCCCCTTCTACACTTGACATCTTGAATTCATTCCTCGGATGCAGCTTACGGTCCAGGTGAGCTGCTCACCCCAGTGTAGTAGCGGTGCTTGTCCCCCATTGTGACACTTCTATAATCTTTCTCCACAGGATATTTAGGAGAATTAGGTGAGATAATGTGTCAAAGCACTTCTCACTATTCCGGCACTTTGTAGGGATGCGCTCAGTGACAACGTGCCTGCTGTTGCCCAGAATACCCACAGCTGTCTTCTTCCTGCAGCGTTAGGATTAATGCTAAATGGAAACTCCTCAAGCACCGAAGAGTGGATGGGGCAGTCACCCTCTCAACACTACTTGTCAGTGCTCTGACAAAGTTACACTTTTCTCTCTCTAATTAAAATACTATTACTGTTTGTAGGTCTGCATGGATACCACAAGAATGCTTATATTTATTACCCTCATTCTTTTAAATAGTTACTTTGGAAGGGGTTTGCTAACGCCTGTCCTTTGCTGAGCACCCTTGAGAGACCTCCCATGATTTTGTGGTCCCATTATCCTCCCTGCGTGTTATGTTGTTACTGTGGATTTAGGGTGCTGCATTCTTCTAAGAGTCCTTTCCAAGCTCTTATTATTCTGAGTAAAGAATCAGACAGGAAATGACATAGTAAGATATTTTCCATTTATTAAAGACAAAAGAAGAAAAGAAAGGAGAAGTGCTTCAGAGGATGAGCATGAGGAAGAAAAGAACACCTTCCCTGCAGAACAGGTTACTGCAAAAGAAAGAAAGCAGTGGCCACGAGGCCAGCGGCCACCATCTTTTATATTCCCAACTTGTGTCACATCTAGGCTGTTGTCCTGTCAAAATCCTGCCTGCATTCTTTAACTGGCATCAGGTACAAGGCTTGAACACTGTTCTGTGCACGTAGTTTGAATCTCTATAATTGACAGGTCATGCCCATTTGCACAGCCCATTTTCCACACCCTAATCTCCAGCCTCAATATGGTGCTTCTTCCTGTTGTGAGTGTAAAGCAAATCTCAGAGGGCAGGGTAGTCAGGGTGGAATTTCAACTAGATTGCCTTTGGAATTCGCCTGGGGATTGATGGAGCGCACCTCTAGGAATGTCAAGTAGGTCTCAGAGTTGACCTGGGGCCTTATAATTTTCTCTCTAGTCTGGTTCCCCTGGTGAACTACACAACTTTGCCCTGCTGTACCCTTCAGTCTCCTGCTTGGAGCCAGCCACCCATGAATGGGAACCATGTTTAGATTAAACTTCTCTTCCTTTAGATTGTGGTTATCAGATATTGCGTCTGAAAGATGTGAAAGGCACCTAACACTGAGGGTATGAACAGGAAAGAAGACACAGAACTACCAGCATGGGAAGGGACTGGCTTTGTTTTAACTGTAGAACCTTCTTTCCTTCCTCTAGTAAAGCAGTATTTAGGAATCACTGGGCCTTACTTTTAAATTCCGAGTCTGTGGGATTATTTACACGCACTATTTTATTTTCTTTCACAAGAGGGACTTTACCTTGGACAGTATCATCATTTTCTTTTTATTGCTTTCCTCTTCTCCCTTTACTCATGTTGCTGTCATTATTATGACTCAACACAAACATTAATAACAGTAACATAATCATAGCAGTTGACATTTAACCAGGGCTTGTAGTATGTCAGGCACTTTTCAGAGACGTAGATAACCACGGCAGCACAGCATCTGCATTTTAGAAGGGAAACCGAAGCACCAAGAGATGAAGTGTCCCTAAGTCAGACAGCATGCACAAAATGGAGCCATACTTTAAACCCTCGCAAGCCCTTTCTAGGGTCCCCAGTCTTCATGGGTGTGTACTGTTGTCTTGCCTCCTTACTATTTTATAACAGTTTATACATGGAATATTATTTAACCCTCCCAGATAGTTCTTCATGTAGGTATTAATATTTTTCCAGTTTATCGATGTGGAAATATGGCTTCAAGAGTTTTCATGATTGGCCCAAGTTTCTCTGCCAGGGGGTATCCATCCTGAACCCGGACCTGTTTCTAACCACACACAGTCGCTCGACATAGTGTATTTCTTCCGTCAGGGAGTTCATATAAAAACTGCTAATTTAAGGAATTCATCTGTTGATCTGATGCAGTCCTCCCCCCACCCCGTAAGGAAAGAACTTTGGCAATGTCTTATGGCTTTCCAGTCTCCAAGGTGTAATTTTTTCCCTTTTTCTTTTTTTCTCTTCACACAGTGAGCTCATTGAAATTCACACTGCAGCCTTCTGAACTGTGAGTCAGAAGAGAAGAGGCACTTGACCACCTAACACAGCCATCATCTTTCTAAACAAACAGAAGGGAACAGGAAGGAAGTGGTGCGCAGAGCGGAGGAAAGCATGCAGGACATCTCCCGAGAAGTTCTTGGAAAACACGGTTCCTTGATTTTTGCAATGTTTTCTTTGTCTGCATCCCTGTCAGGTAAGTTAGCTCATTTTCTTCTTATACTCTGGCCACTGGAAAGGAATGAGTTGATCATAGTTCTTGAGTTACCTCTGTGGCAGGAGGTGCAGCCATCTGTGTCTGTGAACAGTTGCTCTTAGTGACGGTCAGGATAAACTTCTCTGTAACAGCGCTTCCACCTGGCGTGAGAGTCCCCGTTACCCATCTGTGGCACGCGACTCCTCTGCTGCTGATGCCTCTGGGTTAGATACGCTTTATGGTGTCTAGAAGGACAGACATGGGCCTTGGCTTTCTTTTTGTTTATTATTTTTTCCACCCTCTATTTTCTTCCTGTAGAGTTAGGCTCCAAAGTCATTGCATATGAGAAAACTTAAAAGGAGTCACAATTTCTCTAGAATTATTCCTTCACTTCTTCACAAAGAGTGTGCCACATGAGTTTTATTCACTCTGCACTGCCCTAGTGAATTCAGTGCAAGTCAGTTTTTCTTTCCAGTGGTGAATGGAATTTCTATTCTTTGAGTTTGTATTTATTTGGCTTGTATGTAGAATCAAGTGGTCTAAATGTGTTTATTTTATGGAACATTTTAATCCGACCTTGCATTTTTGAATTTGCACAACTTAAATGTGATTGTATTGCACTTAATATATGTGCATGTGTTGGTGATAAGTGATGTCACAACTTAGAATTGCAGAAATGTGACTAAGACAGAAGAGTTAGGGTCCTGTGTCCGGTGAGGCTCTCATACCATGAAGCTGTCTTGGAGTCTAGGAGATTTCACAGCTTCAAGCTCTGACATTAGACTTCTGCAAACTTCCTTTGTGGTGGACTAGGTAAAATAATGTTACATTCTGTCATTAACTGTTGACTCATATCATTCTGCCTGGTAAAATTTTTCTCATAGTTGTTTGTTCTTTATCGGTATTGAGGAAATTTATGTTTCCCCGTGTTTATAAAATATTGTGTTTATGGATGAGATAAAAATACAATATTTCTACAGTTTTGGAAAGGAATCGAGATGTAGAGATGTTGCCTAGTCAAGAGAGGGCCAGAAATATATACTCTGCATTTTTAAATTCCAGAATGTGGACCTTGAAAATCTTGGAAATAAACTCTTAGAGTCTCAACTACTTTTTTTGTAAAATGATGATAAAAGTACTTGTCTCATCAGTTTCAGAACTGTTGTTAGGATAAAATGAAAAAAATACATAGAATTCATTTTTGTGAAATTAACATAGCTGCTAAAATGGCATAATTTTCTATTATAATAGCAGTTTTATTTTAATATTTTTAAGATACCATTTTTATGTAAGATACTAGTGATTGATGTCTCATGTATGGTGACCTGCTTTTTTATTAGTAGGAATCATGAATTTTTAGAAAAATTACTTAAAGGGAAAAATCCCAAACTAATTGTATTGCCATTATTAAATCGGATTTCACAAATACAGAAGAGAAAGAAAATCAATATGAAAATATAAAAAACAAAGTATAATTTGAAATAACTATAGCATTGGGGGAAATAGTTCTATTTTATTGTAATTCTAGGTAATGACTAATTTTTGCATGGTGCAGATGGAATTTGACCAAGGGATTATGTTCACATATTTGACACCCTAGTTTGTGAGCTGTGGCATAGAAAATGAGTAAAAGACGAAGGGAGTGCACATTGTGTGCCTTTGTGAAGCTTCTAGGATTTGGATAGTTGCTGTTTCTGGCATTTTTGTCGCACTTGTCACTCTTCTCATGTTTGTTTTCAAAAGTTGTCTGCATTTTTAAGCAATCTGTCTAGACCGGAACTATAGGTATTTTGATGACTCATCCTCGTCATCAGATAATGGAATTTCTCTTTGGCATTGCTTTACCTACTGGAGCAACTGGAATATTACAGTAACTTACCAAAGCAGTGGGTGAATGTTCTGCCCTTCAAGAGTCAAAATGAACCTGGTCCTGGTGGTACCTGGTGAGATTCCAGCAATCAGGGAAGCTGAGGCAAGAGTCCTCCATGTTTGAGGCCTTTTTGAGCACTGTGATGTTAGAGAGAACCTTGTCTAAAAATAAAAAAGGGTTGGCGATGTGTCCTTGTGGGACAGCACTCAACAACGTGGGTTTACCACACCCCCCACCCCCAGTAAAAGAAAGAGAAGGAAGTTTATTCATCTTGTGTTAATGTCTGGCAATTTTCCCAGTGTTGGAGATAATTTTCCAGTATTGCAAGTAGAAAGGACTTGAAAGAACTTCTAGACGAATCTCTTCAATTTATATTTATGTATAAAATCCATAGTGAAAATATTTGACTAAGTTCACAAAGTTTCTTAAAGTTTGGCTTTCAGTCAATATTCAGCTGATTCAACATAAAAATAAATAAAATAAAATAAATTTGGAACTACCATCTTTTGGTTTCACTGACCGCCTTGATCTAATTCATTGTGAACTGGCCAAGTTTCTCATCTTCAGCTATGAAGGAAACACATTGGCATTTACCTTAGAAATATGAACTTTTTTTTCAGTAAAATAACATTAAAGTTCATTCTATTTCATTAAAGCAACAAGAACATTATTCCTAAAGTCAGAAAGGTCAGTGATATTGTGGATAACAAAAGAAAAGTCAGGAAGAGATTTTGTTTTTCTAATTTGAAATCATTTCATTTTAGCAGGTGGAGATAGATATTAAATCATCTCTAGGGAAGGTTTTGAATTCGATGAAAAGGTGTGAAACTGTGTACTTTCAAATATATTTGAAATTCATTTGCACAGGTAGAGCCTCCTTTTCTTCCCTTGTGGACTAAGCTTTGAGATTGTCTTCTAATCACCTCTTGACTATCTACTTCTAACTACAACAGAAGTAATGATGTGTGGCTTTGGAGGGAGATCTGAGAGTGGTACTGCAGCTTTCTTTCTGATACCCTTGGCACTCAGTCTAGAGTGACGCCCACTTCCATGTTGCGAGACCCTCAGGTAGTTCATGGAGATGACCTTGGAGTAAGGAACTGAGGCCTCTCATAGCTTGTGAAGGCGCCATCTTGGAAGCAAGTCCTTCAGGCTCCGGGTGCCACTAAATAACAGACTGTAATGTCATCCTGATTTTGTGCCAGAGCCACTTAGTTGAACCCACAGTGGTTGACTCTTTCTTTAAAGTTCTTAGTTTTATCACTGAAATTTGCATTCCCAGAGTCCCTCTTGGTCCCAGGCAAATCAAAATACTTTACCATCCTAATTGTTCTGGGATTGCTGAACTGTAAACTATGTGAAATAACCAGTTACATTACAGCATTAATTTTTGGAATAATTTTTTAACATAGCAATAGATATTCATACTATAGCCTAATTTTTTTTTTTTTTTACGGGTTTTGGTTGAAACATCAAAATGCAGAAATTAAGATTATATGATCTAACAGATAGTTTAAAAATTCAATCATTTTATCCATTACCTTATCCCTTAATTGTTGTTGGGATATGTTTTTCCCTTACATTTTATAGTTCTTTTGATTCATGGCAGATATTTATCACACTTCTAAAGAAAGTTACTCAATGTGTTTGCTTCAGATAACCTGCTTTAGAATCATTTGAAGAATTTGTTAAAAATTCTGATTCCTAGCCTCACTCCAGATGCACTGAATCTACACTTTTGGGAGTAGAGATCAGAAATTTGTGTGCTTGTTGGACTTTTCAGGTGGTTGTTAGATGCTGATTTTAAAGACAGGATAAAAAAAACAAAACAAGACAAAAAAACACCCTGCTATTAAGAAACAACTTTCAAGGAGGAAGAAATAATACTTTGACTTTAATATACTATGAAAGAGCTGTTATTGATAACAGGATTACAATTACTCTTGGCTTCAATCTTCTTAACTTCACTGGGGAGGGAGAGGGATATGAACCGACAGAGCAGATGGATGAGATCAATGATTGCTTTCAGAAGATGGGTAACAGGTCAGCAAACGTGCTGTGGACTCATTTTGGGAAGTGCCCAGTGCTGCCTGCTGTTGGAAACAGGAGAAAACAATTGAAAGTCCACCGGCTATGTGATCTCAGTGCATATTTTTCTTTTCTTGTGAAGTTATACAGACATCAGAGAGCCCAACTAATCTGCTACAAATCCAAACAATTATAAGCAGAGTTGCACTGCTTTTGAAGAGAGAGGAGCAAAAGGAAGATAGATTGAGGAGGCACAGAGGAGCAGAAAAGAGAAAAGTGATTACAGTTCCAGCATAATGACGAATATGAATAATCAACCCCCCCTCCCCGGTGTACATATCCTCGCTAATGAAACACTCCACAGATTGTACAAATAGCATGTCCATCACCGAGTGGGGTGGGGGGAGGTAACAGTGAAATAATTAGGAGAGGCACCACTTGCTTCCCTGGAAGGACGTAATTCAGCAGAAGCAACAGATGGAAGCTGACGGAAGGAAAGGGAAGGGAGGCCGTGCGATGCTTCCCGTGCTAAACGAAACAAAGAGCACGAGGTTCACGGGATAGTACAGAGCAGGAAGGAAGTGAATTTTTAGATTGGCCCTGAGCTCAGCCTCAAACTCAGAGCAGTCCTCCTGCCTCTGCCTCCCGAGTGCTGGGATGACAGGCGTGAACCATCACACCCAGCACTGTGGTATGTGGTACTGGTTGCTGCTGGGGTGAGTCTCCATGCTCCATGCTCCAAGACCGTTGAAGTATGTGGTTACTGGGGATCGAACCCGGGTCCTGAGCTTGCAAGACAGGTGCCGGAACCACTGAGTAAATCCCCGGCCCAAGGAAGCAAATCTTAACTGGCAGAATTTCCTCTTTGATGCACATATTTTGTTAGCTAGGATTTTTCTTTTCAGTGCTGAAAATTGAACCCAGAGAGTGCTGAGTTACACCACCAGTTTCCACCCACTCCTTTCTTCTTATCTTTCTCTTTTTTCTTTCTTTTGAGAACGGGACTTTTTCAGTTTCCCCACAATGGCTTCAAACTGCTAGTCCTCCTGCCTCAATTTTCCCAGTGCTGGGATTATGGATGTGTGCCCCTGCCAGCTTAGGTTTGATTAGTTTCTACTCAGCTAAATTTAATTCAATCCAACTCAACATTATCAACTCCACAGGCCATTTCAGGGAGGCACCCGAGCTATGCAAGACCGAATAAGACCAGCCCTCTGTCCTCAAGGGACTCCCAACCTAGAGGCAGAGGTGGGGATGAGAAAGCAGCAGAGTCTCTGTGGAGTGCTGATCACTAGGAGGCCACTGCGTGCTGTCCTCCATCCAAAAGGTGTATCCTGTGCCCTTATCAGTGTGTGAAGCATCAACAGTTTGTGGAACTTAACAAGTTCATCTGCAGATCTCAAACAATTTTTTTTTTATTATTTTATCATTGTCTCGGATTTTCTAAGATGCTGTCTTTTATTTCTTCAGAGGGAAAATCACCCAGAGAAAAATATTTATTTCTAACATCTGTTACTTAAATGATGGCTGATATTCACAAGCCTAAAGATTTCTGTAATCTTTGTAATAATTCTATGGAGTAGTCTATTATTGTCTACACTCTAGAGATGATAAAAAAGAGGTCAAGACCGTTGAAGTACGCTGCCTGAGATCATGCAGCTGGAGAGGCAGAGTTACAATATAACTGTCTTTTTAGTCAGCAGCATACTGTTTGAATATTCTTATGTTTCCTTTTGAGATAACAAGGGAGAAAAAACAAAACCTAAGAGCCAAGTATCTGTATGGATAAACTGTAGGTGTCCAAATGAAAAGGTGGCTTTTTCAGACGTGGGGTTAGACAGTCCAAAGTCATAGTGGAAAGTGAACTGGGACTTGAAGAAAGAGAAGAAGTTTAACAAAGACTCAGGCACTCACAGGACAGCAGGAGCCAAGTCACCGGACGTACGAGTTAAGGGTGCATTCTGAAATTGGCTAGAAATTGGTTAAAACGTGGGGCATGCCGTGTTATGTCAAGAAGACTAAGACAGAATGTCAATTTTTCACATGAATATTTTAAAAATCCATAACAACTTGGGGTTGTTGTGAATGATGGGGATCCCGGCTATGGAATTATCGAGCAGGGAAATTAAGTAACTTTCTGTGTACATTTGGTTAATAAAGGATGAGAACAGGATGGCCAAGAGAAGCAAATATCCAGAGTATTTGGAATTAATCTGGAGGTTTATTGAATTAGTCTAGGCAAAAAAATAAATAAGCCACCGAAGAACATACTCAGAAGCAAAAACAATGCAAAAAGTAAAATTACCCTAATGTTTACCTTGGTGTCGCGGATGAGTAGGGACTGCTGTTGGTGACTCCAAAATGTATGTCTGCATGTAGTGAAGGTACAGCAGCATTTGCACGCAAGACAGAAAATCTGTGCAGAGAAGCAGCTTCCAGGAGGGGCGGGGGCACGAAGAGTGCGGCTTTCCTAGAACTGACGCAGAAGTATCGTGAGTGCCACCGGAGCCTTGTTCTAGAGCACAGAGAGCACAAGGCTTGCAATGTGGGTGGGAGCCCTTATGCTCATTGGGCAATTTGTGAATTCACCTCCATTTTATCTGCAGGGAACTGGAGGAAAAACAAGAATAGTCACTTCCCTACAATTGCACATCATCTAAGTTAAAGACAAATTAACTTCCATCAGCCTTTGCTGAGGAAAAGGTAGTACAAGCCTGTAGCCTAAAAAGTTGAAAAGAGGGGGCCGGGGAGTTAGCTCAGTGGTTCCTGCGCCTGTCTTGCAAGCGCAGGGCCCGGGTTCGATTCCCCAGTAACCACATAACAATACTGGGTGTGACACCCAGTAGCAACCAGTACCACATACCACAGTGCCGGGCGTGGTGGCTCATGCCTGTAATCCCAGCACTCGGGAGGCAGAGGCAGGAGGATTGTGATGTGAGTTGGAGGCTGAGCTCAGGGCCAGCCTGAACCACAAAAGCGAGACCCTGTCTCAAAAAAACAAAAACAAAAACAAAAACAAAAACAAAAAAAACCTAAAAAAAAAGTAGAAAAGAAATTCAAATGCTATAAATATTCTACCAAATTCTATAGACATCTAGAAGCTCTTACCCCTTCTGGGAGTGTCTGAAAATGCACCTCAGTGTAAGGCAGGAAGTGTGAGTCCCACGAGCCCAGGATGACTTTTCTCAGTTTGTATTGCTGTGTGACTCAAGCCTTGGGATGGGGTGCCTGGACACGTTAGTACTGATAGTCTGTTCATTGTACTCTGAAAGGTTTGGTGACTATTCTCATTGCTTCAGTATTTAAAGAGTGATTTTAGAAAATATATTGTTTCATGCTCTGCCTTTCTGAAATCTCCATGTCATGCTTCTCACAGCCTTTTAAGAAGTTTATAAGTAGAAACACTATGTATCTCAATTGAGGAACATGTCTTTTCTCTCCAATATTAAAACAAAGAATTTTTTTGTAGCTGTCATTTTGAAAATCATTTTTTATGTTATATATGTGACATATTGTCACATTATTTTGGAAACATTAGGAGTATTATTTTAACTCTCATGTTATAATACTGTGAAGATAATTATTATAGTTATTAGTTGGCATTGGTGATACATGCCTGTAATTCTAGCACTCTACGAGGCTGAGGCGGGAGCATTGCAGGTTCAGGCCCAGCCTTGGCAACTTAGTGAGACCCTGCCTCAAAAAATAAACCCACAAACAAAACAACAACAATAAAAACAAGAAGGGAATATATCTCAGTGAGAAGGCCCTATGTTCAATCCCAAATATTATAAAAGAAAAACTTTATAATTACTTAAAATCCTTATCATATCTTTTCTCTGGTATGAGAAAATGAAGTTGTAAATGATTTGTAGTATGTATAGGTGATATTGTGAAATAGAAAATATTTAAAAGGGAGGAGAATGTAGGGGTAAATAACAAGGGGGAAATGAATGTGGTAATAATAAAGAAAAAAGGAAGCAAATTATGTATATAGGGGGTGGGGGGTTGCAGGGTGGGGGGAAAAGGGAAAAATTGAGAATCAAGTCATGTCATATTCTGGTACAACCCCTCAATGTTCAATGCAATGATGGTGTGTATTCATAATGTACCAATAAAGATTTAAAATATAAAAAAAATCCTTTCCAATAGAGTCAATGGGTATGTGCTATTTTACAGTAAAGGAAGCATTGTGTCCTTTGGAGTGTGATGTTTTAGATTTTAACTTCTGAAATTTAGGAATAGAATGATTCCTTCATTAGATACTTCACAAATTATTACATTTCCATAGTGTAGCCTCTGAAACTGTGGTCAGCCTAGAAAGTTTCCAGAAACATTCATACAGTTTGACTAGTATTTTCCAGATAGTACTCGGTTTTCTGTAGAGACACTTAGTCTGTATACAGCCAGCAGCTGAAAAATAGCAGAGACATTTAGCGGCGACTATCATCTTAGACACTAATCTGTCCTCTGTGAAGTGTGGAAGCATGTCAGAGTCTTGTCATCCCAGTAGCAAGAGTGACACGAGAATGTGCTGTGTCCTAGGTATGACTGGGCATATTCTCCAAGGTCAGGTAGATGTTCCAGTTTAAATTGTTGGAGGCAGGGTTTTCTTATTACCAGCCTATTTGCAGGATAACACACAGGATGCTTATAAATACACATCTTTAACTCTTCGGCAGTAAATGTCCTCTGGTGATTAGTTGACCGTAGTTTAAACTCTGTTTCCTCTGTGAGGTAACTGATGTTTCATTAAGTTTGTTTTAATATCGTGCCTTCATGCTAAGAAAGGTACTGAGTTTTAGTGTTTTATGGCCACTACTAATTCTTAACTCAGTGATTCTAATGGGATTATTCACCTTAGTGGAGGCTCCTCATTTTACTTGCATTATATAAGTGCCTATTAATACTCAAAGTGTTTAAAAATACTGTATTTAGCATGGGTGTTATTAAGGTATTTTGAGAATGTGATCTTTTCTCTCCGGAGAATAATTAAATGATAACTTACCAGAGGAAGCAATAGCGTGAGAGTTGGAATTCGAACTTCTGTGTCAGAACCACTTTGAGGTCAACTTTGCCATTTACTGGGTCAAGTAGGTCAAATTATTTTAACTGTGAAGCCCTCAGTTCCCATAGTAACACAATCACATCACAGGATAGTGAGGATTAATTTGGAGAACACATAGGAAGGGCTCGCCTTAACAATGAGGTTATTTGGGTTTCATGTAGCCTGCCCATTCATTTTCCACAGGAAATTGTAATGAACTCTGTTTGGGCCTGTGGTGGAGAGGCAGATGTAGTCATGCATGATAGTGCTTAGTGCTTGGTCATGTAGGACCGGGGGCCATGGGGTAGTGGGACTGTGCAATGAAAATTCATTTGCATCCTCTAGCTTTAAGAAAATGGTGCCTATGCCAGAAAGAGCACATACAAAGAAGATGTTAATATGCTCACTTGAAAGTATTGGGGATGAGGTTTTACAAATGAGTACATCCAACTTCAGCCACATGGGGGAGGGAGTTAGGAAGACAAATGTTTATTCAGTGTTTATATACAGTATGCTGTATGTACTATATTTTTCACAGTCCTGCAATACAATTATCATGACGTCAGCAATGGAGAGGAGTTTCCTAAGATTTGAAAAATTTAATTTTCCTAAGACTGACATGTAAAAATTGTTTTTGGACTATTATTCTGGAGTTCATGAAGCTTTTATCCTGTAATGTTGCCTCCATCACCAGAACATGAGACATGAGACTGAAAGAAATGGATCAGGAAGCGGGCAGAGTGGGTAGGCTCAGGTCAGCGTGGCTGGTCCTGTGTGTGTGGATACCCCTGCCCAGCTTCCCTGTTCTAAGTTAATCTGCGCGGTCACAACAATGGCCTACAGAACGTGCAGTGGCAGTATCCCTGGGGATGATACAGGGTTAGTCCAAATACTACCAGGTGGTCCAAGGAGAGACACAGACTTTAGGAAGGAAAGTCCTCTGTTCTCAAAGGGTTAGAGACACAAATATATTTCAGACAGACTGTGGCACACCAACTCCTAAACTTGTATCTAAGAAAGCTTTCCCTTCTGTATAAGTTGGTCCATTTCTTCTTCCCTTTCGGTACTGTTATGATTTACTTTATTTTCTGGAGTTTTCTAAGCAAACTTATGTAGTAAGACATACAAAGTAGGCCCTGGGTTTGTCCAGAGGTAATGAAATAGGCTGCCTAAGAAAGCCTTAGTCAGCATAATATGACATTACAGACACCCCAACTTCACATGTTGTTCCAGGGGCAGAGGTAGGAGTAGCTGACCTGAGACAGGCTTCTCAGTCTTGGAATTCTTAGTCTAAGGGAACTCCAAAGGATGAGAACAGATAAACTGACGTGAGCTCTTGTGAAAATAGAAGCAAAGTGACCACGAAAGCAACATGTAAAGAGTCTTTTCAAAGTGGAGTTGGGTGGCCACTGTGGAAACAGGCCTCGTGCAGGGTTCCAGCTGCTGTCTGAGAGGAGAACTTTGGTCATCTTCTCCACTGGCCTCTGGCGTCTACAACTGGAACATCTGGACATTTGCATTCTGCCCAGGAACTTGGGAGACGTATTGAAGTTATGAGACTCTTGTGTTTTGGACTCTATTCCGTTTCTACATTCGTTTCTGTCTTCTCTAACTCGCCTTGTCCAGTTCTTCTCAATGTAGAAACTCCCCCTTTTCACACCTTCCTTGGAGCACTGATCTCTGGGTACCTGAGTCCTTGCTCCCCAAACTGTAATTCCTAAGACTCCTAATAACTCTTTATTTCTTTTGCAATTTTGGAGTTTAATGAACCCTGTACACATGCCCCCTACTATCCCAAGCCACGTCTTTGCAAATGTATCGTTTCCTGATGTCACACATATGAGTGGGGCAGCTGAGTGAGACTCAGAGGGTCTGCCAGTCGCAGGGAGCAATTTAGACCATGTTGTTGCTCCCATTGTGCACGTTTGTGGTTGAGTCAGCAG
Organism: Petromus typicus; assembly: GCA_004026965.1. Classification (NCBI taxonomy): domain Eukaryota; kingdom Metazoa; phylum Chordata; class Mammalia; order Rodentia; family Petromuridae; genus Petromus; species Petromus typicus. Next base: position 39,947 of record PVIR01002893.1, on the reverse strand, counting down.
GGGCTAGACAACAACCAACCAAATAAAGATGTAATATATTTTAGAGATAAGCATTTTGATAAAAAATAAAAATATAGGCAGGCAAAGAGTCTGAGAACAACTGAACAGAAGTCACTGCAGGCATGGGGTTGTAGCAGAAACCTGTTGTCCGGATGCCCCGAGTATGAAGCAGAGACAGGAAGTACAGCGGGAGTGAGTCCACCATGGTGATTCTGGGCAGCGGGTGTCTGTCTGGGGGCAGGAACAGCACAGTTCAAACAAGCAGTGGCCTTAACCCTCTGACTCATATTCCCTTGTCATTCACTGGCTGAAGTAAAGGGTGTGCAATCTTTGAGATTATAGTCTAGGTTCTCCTCAGTTTCTCAGACCCTTCCTCCATCCATTTCTTTGATTGTGGAGTGTTGCTTGCTTCTCAGTTGTGTAGTCCTAATGTCTTATTCTGGGATCTGAGTGGGGGCCACTCTTGGTGGTTAAGCTCGAAATAATGGCCTTAATTACCTATGGATTGGTTAGTAGATTTTCAGGCAAACTTAATGCTAAAGGAAAATGCGCTGAAGGGCCAGGTTAGATTCAGCTTGGATTGTCACATGGTCTCTAAGGAACTAATGGCTGCTGTCGGGACAGTACCTGAGGGAAAGGAAAAAGTGATAGGAGAAAAATGGGACTACTGGTAGAAAAGAAGACAGTGGCAGGGCCAGGGGTGAGCCACTGAGTGGGAGAAACAGAGTGTGTTTTGTTTGTTTGCTTGTCTTGTAATAAATTGCTTCCAGGGAAGAGTGAAGTGTGACTGGAAAATATGGTGACTTCTCTTGGTTATACTCTCATGGCTGCCATCGTGTTCTGCGTCGGTTCAGTACATTTGCTTTTCATGCTCATTTTGACATTCGGGAAGAGCCAGAGTGTCCTTACGTCAGATCCAGGACATCGGGTGGGTGCAGACATGTTGTCATGGTTCTGCGGCCCACCTTCCCACGGGGTGACACCGAGCAGGGCATTCACTGGTGGTTTTTATATTTTGCTTTTTTTTATAGGGATTTTTATTTTTTTGGAGCTGAGAACCGAACCCAGGGCTTACATGCTTGTAAGACAAGCACTCTACCTCTGAGCTAAACTCCCAGCCCCTCACTGGTGGTTTTTAAAAGATAGTACCTTGTAATGATGCTCATGAAAGGATTTCCAGAAGTGATTCAGTGAAGTGGTAAGAATCATGGGATGAAATAAAATAAAAATTATTGAGAAAAGAGTAATTATGGGATAAGTATATTGGAAGCAAGAAAAGTATTTTGAGAGGGATTAATGGCAATGTGTCTTTCACTTAGTAAGTTATAAAATTTGATCATTCACTGTATATTTTGATCATTCCTGAAATGAAAGAAGCAGAATGTTTGGATCCTTAAATATTCGCAGCTGTGTTTTGCTCTCAGTGTTTTTGTCCTAACTCACATTTTCCTTCATCTGCGTGTGTCCCTTCCCCCATCCTTTCCTTATATCTTCCCAGAAGAGTATATTATTAGAAAAGTTAATTTAACTAGAAAAGCTGAAACTGACAATGTAGAACTTTGAGTCTCCTGAAAATGTAGCCCTGATTATTATAAAATCTACCTATGACAGGCCTAATATATCTCTTTTTACTGGTAAATTATCATTCATCCTACAAGGTGGGAGAACTTAATCTTTTGTGTAAGGAGCTCAGAGCCTGAGCGCCACAATGACAAGCCCATTTCTCCTTTTTCTAGAGAGACTTCAAAGAGTAGTTGAACTATGTCCCTGTCCCTCTGCTGGTGACACTCTAGGCTGAACTCTGCTGGCTGAAGTTTAAAACAATTATGCTTTTTTCCCCTCTCTGGTCTTCTTTGTATTGTTAATGTTTTGGATAGAGTTTTGCTGTTGCTGAATATCTCAGTGTTTCATTTTGTTCTATTTCCACAAGTTCCAACATGTTAGGAGTTGGTATAAAAATGAGGGTGAGGATGTTTGGAGTCGGATCAACTTAACATTTTGACTATACAGTGCCATCATGTAGTAGCTGAATAAACTAGAAAAAATCTTTTTAACTTTTTTATCTGCCTCTTTTCAAAATAGAGCTAATAAGACCTCTTTGATCTGGGTGTTTTATGGAAGATATGGAATGTGGTACCTGGAAGTTAGACTCTGGGACATGACAAAATCAGTTGTTATTAGTTCATCCTTTCAAATTTAACCCGTATAAATACAATTGAATCATCTGCCCATCACACACGGAGTAGTCCAGTTCTTCTTCCCCCATCTTCCAGGCTTTCAGTATTACATCTTTGTGTTTTACCTAGGGTCTCGCTTTGTGCTTCAGGCTGGCCCTGAGCTCAGCCTCCAACTCACATCACAGCAATTCTCCTGCCTCTGCCTCCCGAGTGCTGGGATTACAGGTGTGAGCCACCACGCCCGGCACTGTGGTATGTGGTACTGGTTGCTGCTGGGTTGAGTCTCCACGCCCAGTATTGGTATGTGGTTACTGGAGATTGAACCTGGGTCCTTGCGCTTGTAAGACAGGCACCGGAACCACTGAGCTATATCCCCGACCCCTTGGGGAAATTTTTAAAAACCTAACTTCATTATGCAGATTAATTTTGTTTCTTTGATTTTATTAAATAATATACATATATATAGAAGATAAAGTAATGATTATATAAATAAATGAATAAAAATTAACACATGACAAATACTATATTGAACTCATTCTTTAATGAGTCAACAGACTAGTAGTAAAATGTTATAGTTGGTTCAAAGGAAATGTCAAAGCTTGTATACATGTATAATGGCAAAGTTGGCCAATATTTCCAGGTCACTAAGAAACTGTGTGCCCTCTGGATACAATCTGCATATCTATGAGCAAAATCATTTGATGGACTATGGCTTTCTCAATGTCAGTGAAAAATGGAAAGCCATGTTAGGTAGGATACATAGATTGCTTTCTCTTCGATTTCAAAGCTTTTCCTAGTTATTCCTGGCAGCTCTCTGCTCCTTAATAGACTCCAGACAGATGGTCTATTTTTTATGGTACCAGAACTGGCCCCCTGTTGTAGGCTCTCACTAAAACACAGACCAGTCCTTTCTTCCTGCGGGCTTAGCACAACATCTTTATTCCTTTCTCTACAATGTAAAAAAAAGGCCCGACATACTGTACATATTTGATAAATGCTACTTCTTTACCCTTTCCCCTTTATGATTGCTCTTCCCTTCCCAGCTCAGATTCTGTAGCTGTTGTGCACGTTTTTAACTTTCCTGAGGTGAAAGTATTTCTCTCATTCTGAATTTTCACATATTTGTATCACTGTGGCTTTGTCACAAGGCTGAGAGTGTTAATACTCATTGCAAAAATGTTAGCAATGTGAAGTATGTAAGGTAATGCACTTTTTAATTATCTAGATCTAGCTACCTCATTATATATGTATTTCAAAACATCATGTTGTATATAAATACATGAAATTTTATCTTTTAATTTACCTAAAAAGAAAGCACAAGACCTCCCATGGGTCATTGCAGAAGAGCCGGCTGTTGAACATCAGATTTCCTCCTGTCTCCACTGCATCAGACACCTCAGTGTGCTCCGTTGTGTGGGATGGTGATGCTCACACAGTGCAGAGGAGATTCTGTTAGACCAAGGGAAGATACCTTGTCCTTAGACACCCTCATCTCTGAGGGGCTGGAGGTCAGTCCTGGGGTCAGTCACCACCAGAAGGCTCAGCTTCCAGGAGGCTGCTCAGTTCTACTCAGTCAAAGTCCCAGGAGTGAAAGAACTATCAGTAGTGGGCACCCCCAAGGCAGCAGCAAACATCAGCACAGTGTCCTTGCCAAAATCCTCAGAGGATATTTGTCCTGAGCAGAAGATGTGGTTACCATGACATGAGCTGGCATTGCAGAAGTCCTTCAATATCTTCCTCAGATCTGTAGTGCAGGTACACCAGCACTTTCCCTTTTGGAGATGCACTCTTTCAAGACAGGTGAGTGTCATCTAAGACTTTCCTGATGCAAGTCCTATGAGAGTTTCCTTTGAAAATCCAGACCAACACTAAATGTACTCTTCCCTTTCTCAGGCGTGTGAAAAGGCCTAAAAAGAAGAGACCTAGTGATTTTTTTTTTAAGACAGGGTCTTGCTTTGTCGTTCAGGCTGGCCCTGAGCTCACTATGTAGACCAGGCGAGCCTTGAACTCATACCAATCCTCCTGCCTCTGCCTCCCTAGTGCTGGAATTATAGGTATGAGTCACCATGCCCAACACTGTGTTATGTAGTACTGATAGCGGGGGGTGAGTCTTCATGCCCTCATTGTTGTATGTGGTTACCGGGGATCAAACCCAGGCCCTTGCATTTGCAAGGTAGGCACTGGAACCACTAAACTAAATCTCTGGCCTGACCTAGTGATTCTTATACCTACTTAAGTATGGGCACTTAGCTACACAAAAATATGTATGTTTTTGGGTTGTAACTGGGAGTTCCTGCTTATAGAGTCAGCAGCTGTTCATCTTGCAATGAGAGCTGCACCATGTCTTCCAGAAGGCCCAAGACTGACTAGTGCGTGGTCCAGAGCCTGGTGGTCATCTGGGTGGGTGAGTCTCCAAACCTCATTGGCTCCGAGTGTCCCAGAGACTATGTGGAACTGAACAATCCCTGTTTCTCTTCCAATCCTAAATTCAGTTCATTCTTCTTCTAAGTAAGCAAAGACAGAGTGATTCTTCTAATAAAAATGTATGTGGAGAGCACTGTGTGTTTTCTTTGAGCCTCACAGAGAAAGGGGCCACATGAAGTCCACTACTATCAGTTCCTAACCCAGTTTTTTAATGTTGGTTCTATTCACCTAATTGCTTTGGGTGTGTTTGCCTTCTTCTCTGTAGGTATATACAGCAGCTTTCTCTCTTGAAAAACTATAGCAGAAATACACTTGTGAATCTCCACCCCCATGGAGCAGCATTAGGTGTGGGGCCTGCTGGGCAGTGAGAGTCCCATTGTTCTGGCGGAAATAGACAGGATGGAAGGGCTCAACCTGCTTGGTGCTGGAGTTCAGTTAATTTAGTCAGCTGAATTCTTTTTCTTTTATTAACTGTCTTCTGTGCTTAATGGAAGTAAATGTGAGTTGGAAAGATGGAGTACTTTTGTGTCTACAGGACTAATTTTAGCACCCGGGACTGTTGCATGAGGCTTGGACTGGGTGCATTTCAGTTTTAATGAGGTGACACCTTCTCAGTGCTTTTGACCTTGTCCACTGCAGGTGTGAATTTGTAGAAACCATTTAGACAGCTGAAAGTCAAGTTGACAGCACTGTCTGCACCATTCGTTCTTATTTGCTGTAGCACCACCAGCGTGGACCAAATGCCACTTTCTGTAAATAGCAAATCACACGCATGTATCCAGTCAGAATGGACACAAACAGGAACTGATGCCTCCTCTTGGCTCTCCTGCCTCACATGAAATCAGAATTAATAAGTCCTATATTTCCCTGTTTTCTTAGGAGTCAGACACCAAATTGACAGATTGCTCAGACCACTTCCAAACCTGGTCTCAACACCGCACCAGAGAAAGTGTAAAGTAAAGCTCCTCTAAAGGAGCCACATGTCCAGGGCAGTTTCTTCTGGTGCTGATCACTGACCAGCCTCAGCAGAATCACCTAGGGATGGGGCCTCTTCCCAAATCTGGTGCATCCGGAAAATGACTAGAGCCATTCTTGATCGGGAATCCCCGTGCACAGAGCATCTCAGAGAGGAATGATGATCATTATCTTTGATCTTTGTTCGCACTTGCTCAGCCCTCATCTGGACTAGTCTAGAAAAACAATGTAAGTGAAGTGAATATAGTTTCCCACAGCTTCATGTTAGTCGTTTATAAAACCTCTTCCCTCCTCCAGCTATGCTTCCCATGTTTTTTTCATTCATTTAAAAAATGTAAAAATCCCATTGTATTCTATGTCCCTTAATGAGAAATTGTCTGGAAAGAGAAAAGCATAGAAGTGTTATAAATCAGTCCAACAGAAAAGCTCCTCAAAGGCACAGACTTTGGTCAGCCAAGTTCTTGAAGCGAACAGGAGATAGGTTGAATAATTTCATGGTCTCACGGCTGTTGGACTTAAGAGCAAGCACTTGGTATAACAGTGATGTTAAAAAGGCTTTGAAGCTTTCCTCAGAACATTTTGTTAATGTCTACATATTCTCAGGAGGAAAAATCTTTTTCTTTCTTTTTTTTTTTTGAGACAGGATCTCGCTTTGTAGTTCAGGCTGGCCCTGAGCTCAGCCTCAAACTCACATCACAGAAATCCTCCTGCCTCTGCCTCCTGAGTGCTGGGATTATAGGGGTGAGCCACCATGCCCGGCACTGTGGTCTGTGGTACTGATTGCTGCTGGCGTGAGTCTCCACGCCCAGTATTATATAAGGTTACCAGGGATCGAACGGGGGCCCTTGTGCTTGCAAGACAGGCGTTGGAACCACTGAGCTAAATCCCTGGCCTGAAAAATCTTTTTCTTGAGGTTGGAGTTATATAGAAGGTCTTACAAAGGGAAGACGTGCATCCAGTGGCAAAATGAAGACCAGAGGTTTGGAACTCCACACGTGCCTTGGCTCACCTGTGCAGCTCCGTCAGCGCTGAGACCAGAAGACATCTCTCCCTGTGGTCCCCAGGCTGCTGGAAGCTGTGTGTGTGCTGTGTGCATGGGAGAGGAGACAGCAATCTCACTCTTTTCTTATGAAGCTCGAAACTTGTTTTATCAATTCTAAGTTGCTGCCCAAGTTTCTGAATCGCTATCATACCAGTCATATTTTGTTGATATTTTACAATTTCTTTATCACAGTTTCTTCTCATACATAGCCCATGTCCCCCAAACCTAAGAAACGCTGCGGTTGCATGCAGACAGGCAGAGGACATAGATAAAATCAGTTTATTTCTTGCACATCTGACTATATGTTATTCTCTTTTTTCTCTCTGGTGTTTTTATTAGTACCCATTTGCGATATATGATGAACTCATTCCCATGGGAAGCTGGTGATATTGTGATATTGTGTCTTAGTCCCTTTTATTTTTCCTTTTTCTGCCCCACCTTTCTCTAACCCTCTGTCCCTGGTTCCTCTTTCCACTTGCAAAAGACTTACCTTCCTGTACATAACATTTTCAAAAGGAACCTGGGGTTAGAACCAGAGTTGAGCTGCACTTTCTCAGTTCTTTCGGCTGGATATGTGACCCTGATATTGTAAAAGTTGAGTTCAGTATCCTTATTTGAAAACAATATAATAGTATTGCCTTGCTTGATGTATGGGATGGACATAAATATAAAAAAAATGTTAAGGACTTTTTTTCACATAAAAGTAGTAATTTTGAGCATGAGTAAGTTTTTAAATACTGACAGAGGTATAAAAACATGTTTTCTTCTGAGAAAATAGCAGCCTTCACAAAGTACCTTTCCTGTAAATTATTCCTTCCTATCTTAAATCAGATTATTAAAATCATTGGGATTCAAAGATCAGTCAAACTGGAGTAATCATTGGAACTCCAAAATCTTAGACATATTAGAACTATATGAAGAAATGGGCTTCACTTGTTTAGAAATAAACTAATATGGATAGCCTTAGCTCTGCTAGGTAGGATATTGGTCTAGATCAGGGCCATGGGGTACCATGAGCAAGTCTTTGATGTGGATCCCCAAGTGCTGAGCCCAGATAGCACAGCAGAACAGATGGCTCACGTTAGGGCAATGAAGTGTGCATACGCCTGCCTTTTACTTTTTATTAAAAATTTTGTCTTCTAGTTTCAAGGGTAAAAAAAATTAGTATCAATAGAATAGAAATGACCTAATTTAAGTGAATGCAGACAAGATTTCAGTATCTAACAAGTATTAACCTTGGAAAAGTCTACAAAATAATTGCAGAAAAGTGGAAAATTGAACTGGAAAGATGCCAGAAAAGTCAGAAAGGAGCTTGTTTGAGAGGCAAAGGTATGACACAAAGGTGAAACTTTATGACTGAAAATAACTAACTGCCAAAAACACACCAGACCACTGCGAAGCTGGCGGGAAGGCCACCCTTGCTTTTCCTGCCCACTCAATCTGTTCCCCTCCTACCCCGCACCTGATGACAGTTCAGTTTGTTGGGGAGCATGAAACAATAAGCACATACAGCCTGGGATTTAGTGAATGGTTTCAGCGCCTGTCTTTCAAGTACAGGGGCCTGGGTTTGATCCCTGGTAACCACATACAAAAATGCTGTGCATGAGAACTCACATCCAACAGTAATCAGTACCACATACCACAGTGGTGGCTCACGCCTGTAATCCCAGCACTCAGAAGGCAGATGTAGGAGGATTGCTGTGAGCTCAAGGCCAATCTGAACTACAAAAGTGAGACCCTGTCTCAAAACAAACAAACAAAAAAAAAAAACAAAAAAAAAACAAAAAGAAAAAAAAGAAAAAAGGATAAGCACATAATTACGGTGGTTGTGAAAGCTCTTATCCAAAATAACCTTTGCATGCTCTTTCTTGCTAACATTTTTTTCTTTGTGGCTTTCCTGTTAAGTTTAGCTCTAAGGCATCTGCCCCAGTTCTCCTGTGTGTGGAAGGTTATTGATCGGGCATTGTCACAGATTTGCTGGTAGGAGATGGGCCTAGGTGGAGATGCTTACTAGGACTGTGACTGAAAGAGCATGTCCCACTCTCTGTCTCTGCTCTGTTTTCTGCTTCTTGGTCATCATGATGGGAGCAGGTTTCCTTCGCAGTCCCTTCCTCCCTGCTGTTTCCACATTTAAACCTGGCAATCAAGGACTAAAGCCTTTGAAATTGTGACCTAAAATAAGCATCTCCTTCAAGTCACGGGTATCGGGCATTTTGTTCTAGCAATGACGGAAGAGAACTAAGACAGCCATTCTCTTGGTCTTCCACGTGAGTGCTCATCTTTCTCCATTCACCTGTGGCCATGACCCGCTCTAAGAAGAACCAAATCTCCTGCTTTCTTTGAATTCCACTTATTAGTGACAGCAGCAAATTCTCGGTGCCTCCCAAAGCTGGTAGTGTGATGGCGAGGCAGGATTTAACACACACCTTGCATGGCTCTGGATGAAGGATTCACATCAGTAAACTGTTAAGAGTGTAAAGATGCGCAGGGGCTTGTTTCAGTGGAGCAGGTTAGAGGGGCATCATGGATGAAGAGGTACTTAATCTGAGGCCCAAGGGTGAATGGAAATGTGACAACTGTGCTGTGTTCAAGGGCAGCAATGAGGGACCTAGAGAAAGAGGAGACCAGAGCCGACATATTTAAAAAGCCAAGAGAAAATTAGTGTGGCCTTCGCCGAGCGGGATGGCGGCGGAGGGAGGAAGGGTTGTGCTGTGCACCTGGAGGACGAGGCTGGGCTTTGGCTGTGTGGCCCCAGGTTTTGTGACAGTGAGTCATCTTACTTACCCCCTGTGGTCTGTAGGGTGACACATGGCCCTGTGTAGCTGTGTGTGCTGCATCTGTGGACTGAACATGCCGTGTGTGAGATGAAATTATTTTTTTAAACTAATATCTTTACTGAATATGTACAGACTTGATTTTCTCCTAAATGATACAGATTCATAATAATTTTCATAGCATTTCCATAGTATTGGGCATTTTAAGTAACCTAGAGATCATGTACAGCCCACAGGTGGATGTGTATAAGTTCTTTCTAAACACTTGTCACTGTTTTGTATGGGATGGCAGCACTAATGGAGCTGGGTGTCTGAGGAAAAGTCCAGGAAACAGTTTCCCATTTATTTTGAGGGACAGCTATGTTTCTGAATTTCTCTATGGTCAGATTTTCCAACAGTGCTGGTTTTGTTCCCTGGCACGTTCCACGTGTTTCTCCTCCGTATTTTATCCAAAGACCTAAAAGAGAAAACAGCCACCGCTGAAACAAGATGTTGGTGAAAAACGACTCTCAACATGGCCACAGCCAGAGCCAAGACTGCACGTGGTGTGTGAGCCTTGCACGCCGAGGAGAGAGCACGTGGCGGTAGAGGGTGTGTGCAAGGTATGTGATTCCTGCGACACAAGGAAACTGGTCTTGGTGTTTGCTGTCGCTTTGTAAGCGCTCAAGGCCAAAACAGACTAGCGAATGACCCATTATTAGGGGCAGGTATTGAATTAAATTAAATTCTCTGAGTCTTAATGTATTTTTGGTCCCAGTTCATCATTCAGACAAATGTCTGCCAGACAAGCCAATAATGAAGAGTTTCAAATCTCAGTGAATCTCAGTGGCCATTGGCTTGGGTCTCCCTTGCCAGCACCCTCAGAGTCTGTGACCATTTAGCCTCTGAGGTGCTGGCGGTGTCATTTGCTGGGGTCCATCAGCTGCCTGAAACATCCCCAGTTCATACTGCGGGTGGTTGAGGAACCATACACACCTGTGGCTAGAGCGAGGGGCTGTCCAGATGACTTCTGGTGCACTTGCCCTTCAACTTTTAAATCCACCCCCTGCACCAACATCTTTTCCAATCAGTCATCTTCCCTCATAATAAGGATGTAGGGTCCTAGCTGAGAGGCGTCTAAAAAGGTGCACTGGAAGAAGGAGCTAGAGAGAAAACAAAAGTAACATTTTTGACAAGGACAGCTTTAGCAGACCTTTCTGTTTCAAGTCTGTGCCTTTAAAATTATTTATAATGGAAAAACCAATGTATAGAATCACATTAGCTGCCAATATGGCAAATGATTTAAAATACTTAAGTATCCCAGAGAGTGATTATAAAAATTAAAAAGCAATTCTAAAATATCTATTTCAGTTTGAAAGAATTTGCCTTGAAATAATAATAATAATAACCAACCAATTATTATTATTTTATTAAGCTTTTCCTCCCAGAAAAAATATAATGAAGAAATATAATGACCGCAATTTTCCTAGTTTTACAGAGAATGTACCAGTCTAAATTCCTGGCTTTGGTCTGTTACTTAGTCATTTATATCTAAGTTGGGAATAGTTGTTGGCAAATCTCATGGAGCACCAACTATTAAAATTATCTTCTTGACTTAAATATGTGAGTTTAAGTACAGCTCTAGGTGAGACTCCTGGGGCCTTAGCAGCCAAGGAGAATGGATAGTCACTGTTCACACTTCTGCTCGAGTATTCTGTGTTACTGTCTTCCAAATATAACTTGGACTTCCCTAGAGAAATTCTCGTAGGAATAAAAAGAGAATTAATAGGAATGATGCTTAGTATTATTTTGGGGCAGTACTTTTTCTAAACTCATAGGTTCATACTAAAAAATGAATCGTAAATAGTAGGAGTCAGGCCTCACTAGGAAAGATTAGCTGCCACCCAGAATCCTGGGGATGAGGTCTTGCTGTGCTACAAATGTGTAGAATTGATCCTAGTCATTGGCCATTCTCTTGTCTCCTGTGAAAAAAAATTATTTTTCTTTTTTCTTTTTAATCTTTATTGGTACATTAAATATACACATCATGATTGCACTCCATAATGGGGATTTGTACCAGTATAAGACACAACTTAATTCTCATTTTTTCCCATAGCCCTACCCACCCTACCACCCCCCCATATACATAAAATTTGTTTCCTTACTTTTTTGTTTTATTTTTCTTTTTTAACATTGGGGATAACAACATTGGCTTGTCTCTCACAGAGTGGTTAACAGAATTGGAAGACTAATGAGAAAATCTGTGGCATGTATTGATATCCAAGAATCAGAGTATGTGGAAGCTTACAAGGATTCTATGTCCAGGGAGAGAAGAATTAGAACAGGAACTTGACTTTGGATAACTCCAAAATTAAAGAGAGCTAGAGAGAGCCAGACCAAGATAAATGATTAATAGCAATATAGAATATAAAAGCATATGATGTCAGAATAAAAAACAAGAATGCAATTTTGTCTTTGTTTGAGCTAAAACAAGAGGCCTAAACCATAATTCTGCCTCTGACTATTTCCAGCAATCCTGCTGCACATGGGTACACACAGTCCCTTGGAAGTAACCTTGAAACAACTCTGTCTGCCAATCAGCCAGGAGCAGAGCAGAGCTCCAAGGAATTAAATGACTCACACGGCGAGGGAGGCAATCTTGTTAAGTTGGGTTTTTAAGTGACCCCTGACTGACACACCTCAGACTGGGGAAGTCTTTGACTTTCACAGTGCAGAGAATGAAATACAAAGAGCAACTTGTCTTTTTGGAGTGATTACAAAACTTACAAGAAAAGTGAACTTTTTAAGTGAAGTCTGAAAATTTCTCCCAAAGTGATCCTTGCCTCTCTCCAGAGATTATTTCTTTAATGGCAGGAGGCTTCATGCATCATAGTCACTAAGAGATCCCCCAGGGGTCCGTACTGGAACAGTTCATATGACCTTGTAGGTGTAGGCCAATGGTTTCCAACAGAAGTTGTCAGACCAGGAAGCTTAGAAAGACTGTGTAAAAGACAAATCTATTATTATGTTTGTGATTCCTAGACCAAGCTCATTATTTTGAAGATGTCACTAATTTTGCAAAAGGAAAAACTCAAGGATCATAGGCAGACCAACAGGGTAAGATAGAATCCTTCAGTGTCCCTTCCTGAGTGCCCTCTCTTGGATTTGTGAGAAAATAGTTTTTATGCTTGCTCTTGGAAGTGGCTTGTTGGTTTTTGTGTGTACTGTTTTAATTTTATAAAAGTGAGGAAGCACAGTGGTGTGTGATATCAGAAAGGAGGAACCTCTGAGTGGTGAGTTTTTATGAAAAGACTGAGAAGTAGTTGGCACCAGAGCTGAATGGAGTCTTTAGTTTATTGTTGGGATCACTGATGATCAGTCATTTCTGCCTCAAGAGGTTGTCATCCCAAGCAAAGAGAGGCTCTCTGGGTATGCGAAAGGATGGATTCTTTAAAACAAGTGAGGATGAGCTGCAGTGTTTTCCTGTGTTGACTGGGGGACATGAGCCCAAGGAAGACAGCAGCACCTTCAGTGGAACTGTGAGAGTCCTTCTGCATGGAGAACTGTAACCAAAGGTAGAGAATTCGAAAGGGTAGAATACTTTTTCAGAACAGACTGATCTAATACACTTGAAGAAAATTTTAGCCATCACTTGATCGGGTTTTATTTTCTGACGACTTTTGCTAGTTTCTCATGGATAGTTTCATGGTTTATCCTTATCTATGGAGTAAAATTCTACATGGTTTTATGGTCAGGTAGGTCAGAGGCATGGGGTATGGGAGGAAACCCTAACACCTTTGTCATATGTCTTTCCTCAACACATCCATAGGAACATAGAAGAAGATCTGGGCCTTGTGGCTTCAGTAATAACTGTGGGCTTTTCATCTTCCTCTTGGAGGTTTGTTGCTGCCACAAGGTAAAAGTAAAATGAAAAATAAGGCATCTGGCTTAAATAAAATAATATAATAATAATAAAATAAAGCACAAATATTCCCCTAATTCACTCTGCTCCTCTTTTCTGGACTAGTTGAGTCTATATTCTGGTTTTCTTTATTTTTGTGGTGGATTAGGATATATTCCATTAACAATCTAACACTCCAATATTGAAAGCTAATAAGACAAATGTCTACTTGTTCCTCCCATTGAGATCTCATTTCAAGCTTCAGGAAGCTCTTCTCCACATTTTCTTTACTGAGACATGAGAACTACAAAGCTAGCCCCATCTGGAATGGCATCAGTCATCATGACAGAGGAAAAGAAATATGTTGAACAGTGACCTGGAATTGTAGACTTCTCCCTGAAAGTCACCTATGTCTGTCACTTCATGTTGCTTTCATTGGCCAAAGTAAGACACATGGACAGTGTAGGGTCAAGCCTTGAGCAGGAGAGTCTATCACAAGCCTAGGAATGGGACTAGAAAAATAGGTGACCAGTGTAACATTCATCTCAGCTGCCAGGCCAGATTTCAGTGAGAATGTTTCCTAGTGTACTTCCCTGTACCAGAGTCTCATGCATGCTGGGCAATACTCTTGTGAATTGTGTCCTTAAATGTGCTGTGTCCACATATGTGTGTGTATGTGCCTATGTGTTACTTGGGGTTGAACACATACTCTTTGCAAATGAGGTACACCCTTGGCCTTGTGCGTTTTTTCCTTTTCTTTTTTAAATTTTGAGGCATTGTCTTGCTGGGTTATTAATTTACCCAGGCTGGGCTTGAACTTATCAGACTCTCAGAGTTTTGGCATTTGAGACATGTGCAGCCATGCCTCATCAGCCAGTTTCAATAAAATGTTTTACATCTGTGGAAAAGCTGTGAGGATAGCTTGACAGAGTTCAAGCCCAGCTTCTCCTGTTATTTTATCTTACACCAGGATGATGCATTTATAGTGATCGGTGAACTAATGTATTCAGATGGCCTTCAGTTTTGACAAATATCCATGTTTTCTTCCAGGATCTCAACCAAGTTAATACATTAGATCCCTGAGTAGTGATATCTTAGATTCTTCAAAGTTCTTCTTTGAAAAGCTATTGTTTTTCACACTTCCCATGCTTTACTCTTTGGAACAAAGTCATTCTATGGCCCACCTGGGAGAAAATGTGAGTTATACTCCATTGCTTTGAGGGCCAGATAAATTATTTGGAGTTCCACACATTAAATTGATCTGCTCTGCTTTATTCAGTCATTTATTTGTTTCACCACAGACTCCTGAATTTCTTGCATTTTGGGTATAATCTAATGCTACTTTCTTTTATTGAATAGGTAGTATTTTCTTTGGTCATTGCAATTCTTTTGTTGCTTTCTTCATCTCTTTCACATAACTATATCACTTGAGATTTATAAAACACTGTATGTGAAATTCTGAGATGTTCCAGGTTTGTCTTGTAAAATTTCTACCACAGTCTTAAAATGTTCTATTCTCCATGGTGCCATGATTCTTTTGATTGGAAAGTGGTATTAAAAACAAAATGTGGGTGTCCGGACTGATGAATGAAGCTATTTTTTTCTTTTTTTTTTTTTATAATTTCCTTATCTCAATTCAAAACCAAGTTATTATTGTCCCAAGTAAACCTACAATATAATTAATACTTTCAGCAGATACAGAATCTGTTTCAGCTGGTGATTTCTTATTCTTAGGGTGGCTCATGTATTCTGTTACATTCAACCTAGCCTATCAAATTTTTCTAGACAGATGCAGTTAGGTAGATTTGGAACCTGGGACATATGTAGTTAAATATAAAAAGCCATTGGTCCATCTATTATCCATAGAACACAGAGTTGGTTAAACTCTTGAAATAGAGATGGCCCATTCATAGGTCACAATTTAGCTGGCAACGTGGAAATAAACTCTTCGATGTAGGAGTGGAGTGCCTCCAGTATCTGCACCGAACCACGAGCTGGTATCTGACACTGTGTCTCCAACAGCTAGAAACACAGGTCAAGGGACCAAGGGATGAATGTTGGCTAGGTCCATCCCACAACCAGTTTAAGGCCTTCAGTTGCGGTGTTTGAAGATTTTGCTTCTGAGAAAAAAAAAATATTTCCATAAAAGAATGAATATGTTTTTGCTGAAATAAAATTTACACATTCTTGTAAGGCACCAGCATTGTTACTACTTAGAAAGGCAGGGAGGCTCATCTCTAAAACTCTGTGATCCCTGAGCTGTCTTGTGGTCCTTCCAAGCTCACTGAAAAAGATAAACAAAGTTACATTAAACGTAACTTGCTTAGCATAAGGCAATGAAGGGATAAAACCTCTCAGAAAAAAAAAATAATCGGCATTACCCTTAACAGGAAAACACCTGAATTCACTGAAATGTTGCCTTAATAGTGGAAAATATTTGGAGTACATTTGGAAATAAGAAATCATATAAGTTTTGGATTTGGGATTATTTGCAATAGCAAAACTTTAATTCATTTCACTAACCATTTTTTTTTTATTTGAGACTTCTATGAAAATGGAGCTCACTGCTATCCTTAATGCCCTTGCAATGGTAAGAGTTTATCTAAGGCATGAGCATTGCTAGGTGCTTGAGGGGTGGACTGGGCTTGACTTCTGTGTTAGACTTCCATGGTGGAGTTCAGAGTCATGGTCTCACTGAACTTCAGTTGCACAGTGAATTTCCTGCTTCCATCCCCAGACATTTTCTGTTACTGGCAGGTGAAATACTTGGGTGCATGAAGGGCCCATCTGTCTTTCAAATAAATGTTTGAACTTGGATTTGTCCACTGGTTCACCACCCCTCAGGGCAATTATTAACCTATTAGCCAGTTGAGTTCCATTGTGCTGCAGTTGACAGTCACAGCAATTGTGTATTTGAGAAGGTTCCAGCAAAACCAAGTCTTCATTTCCCACAGGGTCAGGCTTGATATCCCTCCTCTGTATTAGTTGTATTTCTTACACTGCTTCACTCTCAGCATGTTCCTCTTTGCTTCTCGACTTAGCTATTCTATGTGAGCTGCCTACTCAGACATCCTTGAGTCAAGTTCTGCTTTGGGGTCAGTCCAAATTAAAACAGATGGGTAGGTTCATAGTGGCCTCAGGGAGAGAGGAAGTGAAAATTTCATGAGGAAAGAGGTCTGCCATTACAGTGAAAAATCTTAGTGTGGCGCAGGCATTGAATTATAAATTATTTTTCTCAAATTGTATAGCTTGGGTGATTTTTTAATTTTTTTTTCCTCTTTGACTTTCTTCTTTCAATAAATTTCCCTGAAGTTCCACTTAGATATCAAGTGTGATAGATCAAAGTCTTGGAAATACAGTGGCTTGCTCTTAAGGAGCACATGAGGTCTTGATATGTTGAAAAATCTACGGAGTACACAGTGTGTCCATAGGTATTCATGCCTGTGCACTCATGCACACTGAGAACTTGTTGAGGGAGGTGAAAAATGAAGGGAATCGTGTTAGAAATTACTTTCAGGTTGTCTCCCATATGATCTCAGGTTCACATGAGAGGGCTCAGCATGATCACAGGGCAGCTGTGTGACAGCAAGAATTACTTGGCTGTTACTAAATTGCTCTCAGTAGAGAGACTGAGCGGTGACACCTGTATGAACTGAGAAACTCCCCATGCCCTGATGAGACGTCTGAGGCCTAGCAATTCTGTGGGCCTCCCACGCCGCTGCTCACTGCCTGTGCCTACATCACTGAGGCTCATTAGCCTCCACACGGGACCGTGATGCACAGTCATCAGTTACTCTGAAAGAAGCTAACAAGGAAATTATGCTTACAGTTTCTTGTGTATTTCAGAGTCAGCAACTGACTTGTAATCAATCAGCATTCAGAACGAGGGTCAGATGTACTGACATTTACCTCTGGGAAGAACATTTGCAGCTGAAGGCATTTGTCTGTGGCGTTGTCCCATACAAAGGCAGGTGAATATGAAGATTCATGTATATGTCTCTGGAACACACTTAGGGGCCTGTACATGTGCACACACATGCATGCATGTGTGCACACACATACATGCACACATACACACTGAACCCTGTTCTGTTGAGAGAGGATAGATTGATGCAGGAGAAAGGAGCACAAGGTCTAGATCTATAGTGCTGGATTGGAATATTTGTGTGGCTCCTTAGGAAGACATTCTGGGATCATAGGAAAGAGCTGCCTGGATATCACAAAGATGAAAACAAACAATATTTACAGAGACATAATAGATGCTCATAAATAACTATAGCAGCAGACTTATAATGTGTTTTCTGTGTCAAAGGGCACCATCAAAAGACAAATGCAGGTAAAGAGGATTTTTGAAAGAAATAACTCAAGTAAATTAGCGAGGGATAAACTCTTCCTAAAGATAGAGTAGCTAGAGGTCTGGAGGCAAATGCCAACCAGTAGCTGGAGTTGAGGTGCCTGGTTTTGCTTGACTTGTTCTTTTTAATCAATAGGAGCAGTATTCCAACTGAAAATATCTGATGCACGTCTTGGACTTTCATCTTCTCATGAAAGTGGAGAAGACCGTCTCTATGCTAAGTTTTCCCTTTTGCTTTTATCCTCTAGTCTGTTTGGTAAAAGCTACTTTCCCTAAAGAACTGGCTCGAGTGCATTCTTTTCCAAGATTGATTTCCCAGCTCATAGCTCCCTCTAACTCTAGTAGCATTTGGCCTGCATCACCACGGAGCCGTCATCCATCTGTTGTGCTTAATTCTAGCTCATGTCTCCAACTAGGCTGTAAGCATGTGTAAGACCAGCTCTTACTGATTTTTGCATGTTTTATGTTGAATATAATTCTTTTCTCCTAGTAAGGTTTCACAAATGATCTGTCTTGTCGCTGATGATGTTGATCTCTTCAAAAGATCTGTTACTGTGCAGAGTCTTCTTTAGAACCTTTTTGGTAAACATCTCCTCGGAGATGAGTGTGGGTTGCACATCCGCATTATCACCTGCAGTGGATGCAATAAAATATCTCAGTTCCTCCTGCTACTTAATATGGTTTCTTTGATCTCACATATAGTACCTGTAACAAAAACATTACTAATAGTCTCCTCAGATATCCCCGTGAGGTACAGCAAATGTTACACCAGTTGGACAGATAATAATAACTAACATTTAATGAAGTTTTATATTCCAGGCACTGTTGAAAATGTTATTCACATGAAAACTCATTAAATCATTCTAACAACTTTATGGAGTGAGGATGGTTATTATGCATTTTATATTAAAGGTGGAGAAAGGTAGATTATATTTTGTACATAAGTTTTTGCTTTCTTTCATGCAAGAACATCTGAGGTTCCTGCCCGTCACTCGCTGACTTGCTCCTTTTCCTTATTGTAAGATTACACTTCCTTTCATGTTGCTTTCATCACTTATGTCAATGAAATGTGAGTGGAAGAGACAGTAGGTGTATTTTAGGTAAACGCTTTCAGAGCCATAACGTGGCTTGCTGCTGCCTTCTTATTCCTCTGCTCTTAGCCCAAGATAGAAGCTCCATCTCAGCTAAACCCCTAAATGAGGAGACCCCAAGGGGCAGAGTCTCAGCTTCAAAGTTGATTCAGAGCTATAATGCAACACAAGTGTGCAGAAACTTACTCTGGAGAAGCCACTTACAGAGAAATTTACTCTGGAGTGTTTCATTGCTATGCAGTGCAAGCAAATATAAGCTGCCTAAAGCAGAAACTTCAAATAACCTGCCTATGGTGACACAGCTAATAGGTGGCAAAGTTGAGATTCAGAGTTATCTTTGCCAGGGGTTTTGTTTTGGCTCAGAAGTCTGGAGAATTTAATTCTTGGTTGGCAAAACTGCATGGCAGGCATGGCATGGAGAGAGGGTATGGCAAAGGAAAGCTGCCCACACCATGGCTGCTAGGACAGGGATAAGGGGCAGGTCAGGGACCGGAATGTACGCTCCCCAATGACTCACCTCCAGCAAAGTCCCTTCTCCCAGCAGCACATTTATGTGTGTAGTTGTGCTATGCTGAGGTCACCTTCCGAAAGCTTCACCTTTGAGCACATGAGGCTTTTGGGATCATTTTGGATATAAACCATAATAAACATGAAACCTGGGTTCCAAAGTTCCATATCTAACCCCTACCCAATACTGCTTCGTAATATGTACAGACATTGAGTTTCACAGAAATAATGCTAGCCTATCAAAATCAAAAAAAGACACTCCATGTTTGGTCCAGAACCCAGAACCTGGCGTTCTTTTGATGTCATAGCGAGAACTGTGATGTGAAGACTTGCTGACTGCTTGGCAGGTAGGACAGGGCTTCACTTCCACCAGACACACTCAGAACTCATCCTTCTGCTTTGTGTCCTGGCTGCCAAATGACGCTCTGCAGTGCAGTGGGGGTTGACTGCACTACCCTCTTCAGCATTCAGGTCCTGTCTCTGTAGCCTGCCTTCTTGGGGATTATTTATGAGGGATGAAAGGAGAGGGAGCTGTGCACAGTTATTTGTTTTCTGTGAAGCTAGGGGATTGAAAATGTTTAGAAACATAACTGGTTGACATAAAGGATAAAAAGTTAAACATACAGAACCCAACATGTCCTCTCTCGGGACCCCTGTCTGGCTAACAGCAGGATTCACTCTGAGAGTGTACTGCAGGCTAAATGAGGAAAAGACAACCTTGTTCAAACAAAGGCTGGGATAGAATAGCTCTGAGGGCCTCTTACTGAGTTCTGCATGAGGGTTCAAGAGAAAGAGTAACCTGAATGCTAGTTTGGACCAAAAACAGAGATGCAACCTGCTGGTGTGGATCAGAATGTTTCAGAGATGAATTCAAGGTTTTTTCCTTCTTCCCAGAATACAGCCACATGCCTAGGAATCAGAGGAATCTACATTGAAAAGTACGTGCTTTCTCTCCAAATCCAGCACACACACACTCACATGAGTCAAGGTAATACAATATAGAAAATATCACCCTAAAAAATTGCTTCAAAATACCCTTGCATTTTTATCTTTTTGAAATGCTTCACACAGTGGCACTTCTTCAAAGTCTTAGATGATTTATTGCTTAGTGTTAGATTGATTCTCTTGGTTGGTAGTTGGCAGAATTGGGGAACAGGATGGTTTGGTCCTTTGATATCCTATTGCTAATGATAGAGGCTTGTTGCCCAGAAATATTCAGAGCCATAATACTTGCTTGAGACCATAGTATTAAGTAAACAGAAAATTGAATCAGGTGTGAAGATTTCCAGCGCATTAAAATTTTTATCTCTGCCTTTAAGGAAGTATAACTGATGCTTTTCCTCATTGGATAAAAAAATTATATCTCATAACACAGATGAGAAAAATTATTTTGAATTCTGAGATAAACTCATGAGCAAGAATATTCCAGGTGGAACTGGTCCTGCAAATAAGTGGATCCATGAATTCTAGTTACTTAGTAAACTTTTCCTCCCTCTCATTCTCCCAGCTATTTCCCTGTGGTGACAGAAGTCTAACACAGATATCAGACATGTGCCACAGCCTCTGGACTGCCATTACCCCTTCCTCTGGATCCTTCTCAAGGATTTCCCCCTTATTTACAGACATGATCCAAGGCAAAAGCATAATAAGTTTGTCACTGCCAAGAAACTATATGTTTTTATGAGGTTATCCTGGGTGCAGGAATGGTCGTGACTAGAAAAGTAGAGTTTCCACAAGTCCAACCTGAAACTGTTTTCAAATAAGGCAGAGAAGTTTGTCTGAGGTTCCTGTGTACTGTCCAGAGGGTCTATTGATTTCACCTGAGTCAGCAAGGTAGGACGAAAGGAAGAGGGTGATGGCAATCTCTGCAAGGTCGTGCTTCCAGGACCCAAAGGCTTCTGTTAGTTTCACCTACTCAGAGATGCACTGTCTCCCCATAATGCACCCTGGGAACTGACACTTTCATACACGGGCCTTTTGGTGGGACATTCAACATCCAGACTGTAATCACAGTGAGAAAAGGCCAGGAAAAGACCCTGCCACTGTGCTGAGGTTCTTTGAAAGTCTTGCCCAGACTGATGGGGAACCTCTCACCAGAGTTGCCCATTACAGAAATCCCTTGGAGAGAAACTGCTTCCTTCCATTACCTCTCTCTGCACAGGGTCATCCAGGACCTTTCCAGCAAGGGACAGCCTCAGGGGCCACGTGATGGACTCACATGAGGCAGCTGGCTACCTGACCAGGAGGATTCAGCCTCCAGAATTTAATAATCTCTGATTTTTTTTTTTTTTTTTTAGGTTTTTTGAGACAGGGTCTTGCTTTGTAGTTCAGGCTGGCCCTGAGCTCAGCCTTCAACTCGCATCACAGCAATCCTCCTGCCTCTGCCTCCCGAGTGCTGGGATTACAGGTGTGAGCCACCACGCCCGGCATTGTGGTATGTGGTACTGATTACTGCTGGGCGTGAGTCTCCACACCCAGTATGGTATGTGGTTACAGGGATTGAACCTGGTGCTTGCGCTTGCAAGACAGGCACTGAAACTGAGCTAAATCCCCGGCCCTAATAATCTCTGATCTTTAAAACCTTCTAGAACTTTTATTTAGGGATCTAGTTCTTTAGAAGGCTGGATTCTTTATAAAACACAGTGAGGGTGATATAATATGATATCCTTAATATTTTAGTCCCTGAATGATACCATTTAAAATTATTTATTAATTACTAGTTAGGTGTCAATAGTCATGGATACTTATAGTGATGAATCAGGTATGAAGTTCTTGCCCTATTGGAAAATGATTTCACCAAACTGGAGGCAGCAGATCACACTTATGTATATGTTTTTGAAAGAGTTAATTCGTGCTCTGGAATAAAATAACAGGTGAGTAGATTACACCAAGAGGTTACTACAAGGATACACTGAGTGTTTGAGGTAGGGCTTTATTAAGAAGTTGATACTGTTGTTCTGCTAGGTATATACACACAAGAATTAAAAGATTCATATCACAGTGACGTAATGAGATTATAACAAAAAAGAAAGGAAACAAAGTTTATGTATACAGGGGGTGGGGGTGGTAGAGTGGGTAGGGCCATGGGAAAAAATGAGGATTAAGTTGTGTCAATACTGGTACAAATTCTCATTGTTGAATGCAATCATGATGTGTATATGTAATGTACTCATAAAGATTTCAATTAAAAAAAAAAGAAGTTGATCCTGGATATAGTCTTAGGTAAAGAAAAGCCAGAGGTTGGGAAAAATACATTTTGTGGTGTTCAACTGACATACTGGACTATTAGCTAGCAAAGAGCCTTGGGAGCTAGAGATAGTGTGTCTTTCTAGGCTAGGGCAAACTGGGTTCCTTACAATCAAGTGGGAGAACATTATCCTCTTTGGAAACATCCTAGGACAGTACAGCCTCTCTTAGGAAGAGACTTGCTTACCTTCCCACTAGTGAGACTGCATCTCTTCCTGTGGAGGGGGGATGGGAAGGTTTCGCAGCAGACCTTTATAGGAACTAGGCAACTCTTAGACTGAGTGTTCCTCAAATGTGACACAGACATGTGAAGGGTGCCATTTTAAAGCTGCTCTGTGTTGGCCTCATGGGATTTGGGTGACAAGTAAATGGATATCAGCATCCAATTTATGCTGCTGGCTGTGCAAGGAGTGGGAATCTATCTAAATTCACTCGGACTTGTTTCCTTACTGACCAAAGTGATAAGAATATGAAGAGTCAGTCATCCCAGCGTCTGTGTTACTGTTTAGGAATTGTTTGACCTTTTGCCACCATGTGGATATTCAAGGAAAAAGCATTTGAGGCGGAGGAAAAGTCTGGAGAGAAGCCTGTGTGGGGGAGACACCCGCGGTTTACTTGATGAATTGCAAGTGGACCAATGGGCTGAGGAAAATGAGCCGGGGAGCAGTCAAAAGGGGTGAGGTCCAAGAAGAGGGGCAACCGGGAAGCTCACAGGGCGATGTAAGGGCTTTGAAAATCTGCAAGCTTGAGCATATAGAGGTGGTTCTTATTTTTATCGTAGAACCGGAAAAAGCAGATACTTTAGTAAAAGTCTGCTTCTGTCCTGAGCACAAAACAGAGCAGAGAAGACAAGAGGAAAGGAGACCAGGCGGGCAGAAGTGACAGAGGTGGCGGCGGCGGCCCCAGCCTGGGTGCTCTCGGTGGTGAGGTGACCAGAAGGCAGACTCCGGGGCCGTTTTTAAGGTAAACACGTTTCCTGATGGGTTCAATAGATCAGTAAGTTAGGAGAGAAAAAGATGGTAATTTGTCTGACAGTCGAGTGGGGTGTGTATGAGGAGGAGGGATGGTGGTTTGAGGCATCAGTGACAAGTTCACATGCAGAGATCAAAGGAGCTGACGAATGGGACAGGCCTCAAATCAAGCAACAGGCGTCACTTCATTTTATACATTTGTGAAACAGCGTTATCGTGACAGTTCATGAAAAGAGTGACTTAGTTAACAGCTGTCAGGGTGTAACTGAGGTATAAGCTGCAGGAAACGGAAATTTAAGTCAGGTGTGAAGATTTCCGGGGCATTAAAATTCTTGTCTCTGCCTTTGAGAAGTATAATGATGCTTTACCTCATTGGATAAAAAAATTACATCTCACAACACAGATGAAGATTAATAATTAGAGCAGGGAAACCACTTCATAATAGTAGAACCACAGTAACAGGAGAAGCCAGTTTTAGAAAATAAGAGAAAGTGAATGAATACATACATCTCAAAGGAGAACACACTTTTCTTTGAAGGAAAATAGAAGTGAGTCAGTCATTGTTTTGGGACTGGAGAAGATGGACACTATATTTCAGTGTGTTTGGGTGTCCGATCTGAAGAATTTTGATATCTTTATATACGTTTAGGAAGTCATAATTCCCATCAAAATAGTGATCATGTCACCACTCATTCCAAAAGGTTTCTCATTTCTATTTCATTCATCCCTCACCACCCCCTTCTACGCATCATGTAACTACTGACGTGTTTTCTATCATTACAGATAAACAAGTGGAATTATAAAGCATATTTATAATTTTCTTCTAGTTTCTTTCACTCCTCAATATTTGGGATACATGCACATATCAAATCAATAGCTGATTCTTTTTTTTTTTTGTTAGACAGGGTCTCGCTTTGTAGTCCAGGCTGGCCCTGAGCTCAGCCTCCAACTCACATCACAGCAATCCTCCTGCCTCTGCCTCCTGAGTGCTGGGATGACAGGCGTGAGCCACCACGCCCGGCACTGTGGTATGTGGTGCTGGTTGCTGCTGGCGTGAGTCTCCACACCCAGTATTGTATGTGATTACCGGGGATCGAAACGGGGTCCTTGTGCTAGCAAGACAAGCGCCGGAACCACTGAGCTAAATCCCTGGCCCAATACCTTATTCTTTTTCTATTAACATCCTTAATACATTCATATAACACAGTTTGCTTATTTTTGCTGGGTATTAGGTTGCTCCAAGTTTGGAAACAATATAAGTACAATTGCTTTGAATCTTTATTTACAAGTCATTTGACTCTTCTGCAACTGCATATATTGTCCAGACTTCCGTTGTTGCATATTTAGATGGAAGACCTTTTTGAATGTGTGGTTTGTAATGTTTTCTTCAAAGCTGTCACTTGCATTTTATCCCATTAACGGGATCCTTCACAGCGTTACCTTTTTAAAATTTTGATAAAGTTTATCTTTCCAATGTTTTTATCGATTATACTTTTGAAATAATATTAAGACAGATCTGAAGATTTTTCTTCTCTGATTTCTTATAATGGTTTCATTATTTATATTTTACATTAAAATCATAATCTGGCTTGACTTTTGCATATAATGTGAGGCTCATCTTTTTATTTCATCCCATCACCATTTGTTGAAAGGACCATCTTCCATTCTGCAGAATTTGTTAAAATCAGTGAGGCATATTTGTATTCTTTCTGTCCATTGTATCTACTTGATCTTAACACTGGAGACAGTGACCTTCCCACGAGTCATCTTTTATGCAGTCTTCTTAGGTATTCTTAACTTGACTTTCCATATGCATTTCATAGTAATTTATATCTAAAAACATCTTGGAATTTTTACGTTTTTTCTTTATTACTGATTTTATGCAATTTGTTTTTAATGTGCTTTTATGTAGTTTTTTTAAACTGAAATCTTTATTGGTACATTACATATACACATCATGAGTGCACTCAACAAGGAGAATTTGTACCAGTATATGACACAACTTAATTCTCATTTCTTCCCATAGCCCTACCCACCCTACCACCCCCCACCCCCTATATACATAAACTTTTGTTTCCTTTCTTTATTGACATTTCTTATTCTTGGAATTCATATAACATCTTAGATCTGAAAGTGCATGATTTGTTTTTGAATTTGGTGAAATTTTATTTGTCTTTTTTTCAGATATTCTTTATCGCTTTCCTTTCATTTTTTCCCCTGATTATCCATTTACTGAGCTGCTTTATAATGCCTTCACAGTTTACTGACAATGTTTTAATTTAAAAACAAATCAAAGTTTTCCCCTGAATCTCTTTGAATAATTTCTGTCATTGCATATTCACTTTTCCTTGTCATCTCTTCTGTTGTATACAGTGTGTTCATAATCCAATCGGTATATGTTTCAACACACATATTGTAGTTTTCAAATTGAAGTTCTGTGTGGGTGTTTTAAGGCTCCTATGTCTTTCCTTAATGTTTGAACATATGGATCTCAAGTCTAATAACTATATCAATGTCCTTGGTTGCTAATTCTGTCTGCTTTCATTGTGATTATTTTCCACTCTATTCTGGGTCATATTTTTTTGCCTCCTACGTATGTTCAATATTGCAAATTTTACTTTCTTAAGTGCTGGATATTTTTATATTCTTGCATATATTTTGTGCTTTGTTATGGATACAGAAAAATTACCTATAAATAATTAGATTCCCTTCAGTTCCACTCTTAAGATTTGCTAGGTGTTAAATGAGCAGCTCTTGTCCTTTGTAGACCTATTTCTACCATGTGTCAGAGACCTTTCTGAGTAACTTGCCTCATCACCTTAGGAATGACTCTTTTAGTTGTAATGGTGGGAGCAAAGACTATTTTGGATCTGCCTGAGCTCAGGTGCTGAACTCAGGTTCTGGATTTTCCTTTCTCGGCCCCCAGAAGATTCTTGTTTTCCACTTCAGATGCCTGGGCTTCTTGCTGTACAGCTTCCATCCCTTCTAGCTTCTTGGTTGCCCCAGAGTTCTCAGCTTTGGCTCCTTGGCCCCAGAGCTGTGCCAAGCTCAGTTGGCTCTGTCCTTCTTGTACAGTAGCCTCAAAACCTTTCCAAGGAAATAAGCTGGGGCAACTGTCAGGCTCACGTTGGTAGCTTCCCATCATGCAGACAGCATTGCTCTAATTGCCCAGTGGCTACAGCTTGGCAACTGTTTCTGGAATTACTTTCTCTGTTCTTGGGTTCTTGAAATGAGTGGATAAATACAATATTCATTACTCCCTTTTAGCCAAGTCTAGATAAATTGCCCCCTGCCCCGTGCCAGTATCTCCACACCAACAATTTGTAATTTTAGTGGAACTGGAAAAAATTTTGATGATGAGGAGACAAGTTTTAACACAGATATTATCTTATGTTCCCTTTCCTTGGGGTGTTCTAAGCTAGCTGCGTGCATGAAAGAAGGTCTGAACTGGATAGCCAGAAACCACGATTATGGATAGGACTCTTGCTTATCTCATGATTGATCGAAGTTTAAGGTTACATAACACACAGGGTTAGGAAGACAGGTGATGTTACATCCTCAGGCGTGTTCAGTCTTCACAGTTCAGAAGGAGTTTTTAAATCTTGCCTGAAAACGCCCTCAGCAAGTCACAGCGCTGTCTCATGTTCATCAGTGGTCTGCAGTGGTTTCTCATTTCATACAGAGTCCGTCTTCTCCAATCCTCACACATGATTGACTCACCTAGATTTTGCTTCAAAGAAAAATATGTTCACCTTTAAGACGTACATATTCGTTCACCTTGTCTTATTTTTTAAGATGGACTTCTGCTGTTACTGTGTTTCTGTTATTACTAAATGATTTCCCTGCTCTAATTTTAATACAGAATCCTGGCTAATCATTCTGTCCCAACTCCTCATCCTGAATTCACAGTAGGCAGAGAGATGTATCAGACTCCCTATTTTCCGTTTTAATCACAGCACTGCCTTTGCTTGGCATTTAGTTCTCAATGAAATATGACTCACTTTCATCCCTTCTCATGCCAACTCTTGCCTTCTTTGTTTTATTAATGCATTTTAAAATTTATTTACTAATTCAAAAAATATTTATCAAGTATTTAGACAGAATGCTGAGTTTATGCATGGAACTTTCTATATTCATAGGCTTTAAACTCTAATTGGAAAAATAATAAAATTATTTAATATGAATATAAAAGGGTAGGTACCCCTCATATATTTAATTCCAAAGGCTGGTTTAGGAAAAAAATACTGATATATAGATATATATGATGATTTTGGGAGGCCTCAGTACTTTGGGCTAAGCAGGGCATGGACATTTTATTGATGATGTCAGGACAGGAATAGTATTTTGAATAAATAATAACACATGTTCTAGTAAAAAGGAATGTGATGGAAAATAATCTCATTTATGGTAAATGATACATTTAGAAGTAAGAAGGTGGACATCACGGGCATATATACTAAAGCAATCCAGGAAGTATATGTAGCTCAAAGCTATTTCATCTTGCAATAATAGTGGCAGTGGTAAAGATTGCCACTGAGTAAGTTCTGCTTTTTGCTGAGCTTTTTTATGCTATCTCATATGAATCTTCATAATACTGGTAAGATCACAGTACTGTTGTCAATTTAGAGACAAGAACAGTGAATCCTAGAGGCTGTAAATGTCGTGCAGTGAACCTGGGCCTGAGACTTCGCTGCGGTTTTACCTGATTACAAGGCCAAAGAGCTTCTGAGCCCTCTCAGTGTCTTCATCTGTGCACTCTGGATGAACTGTTGGAAACCAGGGGCTCAGGAAAGGTGGGGTGGTGGGGAGGCTGTAAGGCGGGGGACTGTTCAGAGGTATTTTAGTGAACAGTGTCTTAGTGACTAAGGGTTGTTGTCAAAAGAATAGGTGAGAGATGAAACACCTGGGAAATATAGGTAGAGTTTCCATGGACAGGACTACTACTTCTGAGTACCTGACAGATGGAAACAGCAAGGTAAAGTGGAGATAAAAATGTGATTTATTTTCTACATGTCATTTTATAATTAAGTCTTGAAAACATGCATAAATGTGTCCAGAAGACACTTAGCAAATTTGAGTGGTGGGCTTGTAGAGATCAGATTGCAATATGGAAGCAGTGACGGCTCAGGCGTCAGTCTTGTAACTGCAATAGTTTCCGAAGAAAGATGAATGGGTCTAGAAACGGAGAAGTTCTGCCAGCAGAGCCTTGGGAATGGCTCCATTTTTAAGGCATGAGGATGATGAGGAGGAGGGGGAAAAGAAGAAAGAAGGGGTATCTGTGATAAAACAAACAAAAGCAGCAGATGCTGTTTCAGAAAGGCTGACTATCGCAGAAACCGGCACTAAGAATATTAAGGCCAAGAATTACTCTGTTGCCTTCTATGTGTTCATGGGCTCCAAAAAGGACAGCAGAATCTTTTCTCCTTATAAAATGAGGCAGGTAATTATGTGTTCTAAACAAGTGCATACTTGATTACGTTTGCCTTCCATTATTGTCTCTCTCTCTCTATTTTATACTTCTTGAATCACCGGCCTCAAAAGCAGGGACTGTCTTCTGGTCTTCTTGTTTACTACACTATCTGGCAATGCTGAACAGTAAGAAATCATCTCCTTCTTTGTTTCCAGGCCAAAAAGCTTGAGTTAAAACGCCTGCATATGGCTGGCATACCGTGCATTGAGAGAGCTGTTGCTTAGCAGGATCCATTCCCAGCCTTGCAAAACAGCCACAAAACCATTCTAAAAAGATGTGTCATTATAGGGAATTTTAATACTGCATGTTAAATGTAATAGGAGAAATCAGCTGTGTCTCTGGTATAATTTATTCAACAGGTAACCATTAACTGAGCATCTTCTATGACCAGGCATTGTGCTGAGTACTGCGATAATGAAAAAGAATAAGTAGGCACAACTGCCAAGGAATTAACAATCTAGAGGGGAGACAAGCACGCAGTCAAATTATTATAGCACAAAGATTTCTGGTAGAGATCACAAGGCGCTATGGCTTAGTGAGAAACAGGGACTTTGCAGCCAGATGGGCAAGTGATGTCTGATTTTACCTCTCTGAGATGTGTGAGTTTTGGTAACATATCTGTCTCTCTGTGGCTAAGTTTCTTAATATATGAAAGAAGGAAAATTAACATGCCTTGAAGAGTTTTTGTGAGCATTGATAGTATTACACTAGCTTTCATAAAATAGTTTCTCGTTTAGAATGGACAGATTTCTGGTGACGATGGCTGTTGGGCAGGTGGCTACATGCTGAAAGGAACTTGGAGGTGAAAGAGCAGAAGGAGCTGTAGGAACACTGGGGAGGAATCTTTAAAGCAGAATCCGAGTGGAGGGAAAGCTCCAGAGGCGAGCTGGCAAAACTTCAGGCCAGACAAGCCCAGAGAGACTAACTAGAGGACTGCAAAGTTATTAAAAAAGGCTGCCATAAAATCAATTCTAGGAGTTGATTTGTTTTTGTTTTAAGAGAAGGCATTTAGGATTTAAAAAAAATATTATGTGCATTATGTTCAAATAATTAAAAACTTTATTGGAGAAAATGTCATCAAGAAATTTTACTTGGAGTTCAAAAGTGCTACAGAAATGTTCTGACCCCACATTTTCATTTCTTACGTGACAAGAGAGGATCCTAGAGGGGGCGACGGGTGCTTCCCCGGGGTCACACCGGGAAGCAGGGACAGAAATGGAGTTGAAACACATGAGTCTTAACTGGATCCGATGTTTATTCTTCCATCCCTGTCTGTCTGGATAATGAGAACACAAAGACTATTAGCACACTTCCGTGGTTATTATTGTAACAGCATATCAGGCAGCTTTACATTTCTAAAACGTTTTGAACTTTTCAGAATACTTTCACATCTGTTCTCTAATTTGATTCTCACAATAGCCTGTGAGGTATTTATAAAGTAATTTCATTTGAAAAGTAAGTTGGAGATAGTGCGACTAAGTAGGTCAGGTCTCAAAGTTAGAGATGAGTGTTTTCAAGCAGAGACAGATAGAGAAATTGTTCATCATTTTGCAATATTGATTGAGTCAGAGAGGAGGAAAAGGGTGATAGCTGGCTTTGTGAATGAGGTCTTCCACACTTTAGACTTGAAACACTCACAGTTGTTGGTGGTGAATTTATTAAAGGCCACAGATTCACACATATATAGCTCTGATTCACAGACAGGTTGGATCTTACTTATTTTCCCTATTCAGGTCTGTTTCTGATATCACACTGCTGGCTAATGGGACAAAAGTTAATTTTAGTGCAATCTTGTATAAAACTTGGTGCACACTAATATTTTAAGTGTTCCCTTAGGTAGTGGCGAGTCTCTCTAGAAAGGAAATATTTGGCTTTTCAGTTCCCCATAACCTGCGGTGAGAAGGCACCTATGAGAACGGAGACAAATGTGTCCTGGCCCCGGGAGCCTAACTATTTCAGCTCTCTGTGATGGACGCTGCACACTCATTCCACTCTCGCATGACCAGGCTGAACAGATTATTCTAGTGGATTGCAATGACTGCCCCGTATCTTTGCTTCCCTTCGTCCTCACCTCTGCTGTGGGTTTTGCAGTTTGTGGGATTGAAGTGGTTTAATTCCATTCCTCAAGTTGTCCCACCTGTGCTCTGGTTCTCCAACTTGCTTTGGTTACTCCTTGGAAGTACAGGTTCTTTTCTTCATATGGAAATGAACCATCGGTGATTTTGAACCTGCAAAAGTTCTCCTTCAGAGTTGGCCTATCATGCATGGATTGAACCCTGTTAAACTGTGGTCTTCGGTCCTCAGGAGGCCACAGACATTCCTTCTCGCTCTTCTTTGCCTTTGCCATCATTACTAGAAGGTACCAGTTGTGTAAGTCCTATTTCTGTCACTATAAACAAAAACTGAGATAACCAGTTTGCAAGAGAAAAGTTGATTTTAGCCAGCAGTTTTGGCCATGCTTGGTTGCCCTCTCCCTTCTGGCCTTTCTTTGGGGCAGAACTTCATGGTGGAGAGTGGGTTGCAGAGCAAGCTGCTTTTTATTCACTGCTATGCAACAAAGAGATGGAAGAGACTATGTTCTCACACTCCTCATGAGGGCTGCAACTCCATTTATCTGAGACATCTCTTTGCTCGCTAAGTAGACTCCAGTTCTGAAAATTTCCACCACCTCCCAACAGTGCTAAGGTGAGGAGCAGGCTTGGGCCAGAGATTTAGCTCAGTGGTTTCAGCGCCTGCCTCGCAAGTGAAAGGGCCTGGGTTCCATCCCTGGTGACCACATACAACAATGCCGGGTGTGGAGACTCATGCCCACCAGCAATCAGAACTATATACCGCAGTGCTGGTTGTGGTGGCTCACACCTATAATCCTGGCACTTGGGAGGCAGAGGTAGGAGAATTGCTGTGAGTTCAAGGCTGAGCTCAGAGCCAGTTTGAACTGCAAAAGTGAGACCCTGTCTCAAAAAAAAAAAAAAAAAAAAAAAGATGAGGAGCAGGCTTTTGGCACACGGGCCTGTGGGGGACGTTCCTCACCCAAACCTGCAACAAAGGCAGCTCACTGCAAGATGAGAGAACATGGACAAAGTGGAAGTACTGACCAGTACAGCCCAAAGTGGGCTCGGCTTCCTCCAGAAATCTTAATAAGTACAACCTAAATCAGCATCTTGACTCACAACCAGACTCATGAACAATAAATATTTTTTTGTAGCATGTTTGGAAGTTCTGTGTTTTGGTTATACTCAAAGGCAAAGGAATAGAGCATTTCAATGCCAACATGGTGAATCACTCTGGAAGACTTGCTAGCTCTTTGCCTTTTGTCAATATCTTTTCTTTAATAACCACAGGAACCTGATTAGATGGAGATGTTAAATTTATTTATCCTTGTGGCAAGGGAACAATAAGGTGTTTCTAAGAGGGTGTTAGGAAGAACCAACTGTAGTATTTGAGCTTTAGTTTGTATGTTAGTCACTTTTTTATCTTGGGCACAAAACTTGATACCTGCATCTTACAACAGGAGGGATTTATTTTAGTTTACAGCTTTTAGTCCATGCATCTTCAGCCGACTCCTAGGGAGAACTGGCACGGTGGATGGGCATGGCAGAGGAAAACTTCTCAGTCCACCATATAGTCTAGATATCAGATGTCCATCCAAAGTGTCACATTTGGATAGGAGGCCCAGGCAGAAAGGGTAGGTCACTAGGGACATGACTTGTAAGGATCTTCTCATCCCAGCTCTTCCCTTCTCTCCCTCCTTACTAGCTACGAGGGTGGCCATTTCCTTGGCCAGGCCATTGTGATGTAACATTCGTGCCTTGGAAGCAAGTGAGCCTGGACTGAATCCAGTGGCACCATGAACCAAAATAAACCTTTCCTACTTTAAATAGCAGGTGGTTGGTATTTTGACCTAGTAATAAGAAAGCTGACTAATACACTCCTTGGCAGACAGAAAGCAACTGAGAACAAGGATATGCCTTTCCAGGTCTTACATCAATGACCCCCCTCCTTTCAATCAGACTCCATTGCCACATTCATCTGTGAACTCATCACTGATGAATGCAGCACCCCATGATCAAATCTTCCCAAAATCCCTCCTCTGAACACATGAGATTTCTGGGGGGACATTTTAGTTATAAACTGTAACTGTGTGAAGGAGAACAATGAAATAAAGTCTTACACTATTTGAGTGTTATTAAACATTAGGATAAATTCTATAATTATTCAAAATCTCTGTAGGGGAGGTATACTGCAGTGAGAAAATAAAGCTACCGCTGGTTCACAGTTTACTTGTTTAGCAAGTGAGAGCTATTTACTGTTTTTATTGCACAGTGACCTTGTTCTTGTTTTGTTTTGTCATATTCTCTGTGCAGTCTTTCTTGGTGCAATATTCTGAGAGGTCATTTTTGTTAAAAAAAAAAAAAAAAGTCCTGCAAAAACAAAAATCTAGTCTGACAATGGGCAGCAGACCAGCTTATAAAAACCTTGATGTCTAATTCTTCACAGACTTTTATTACTAGATGTCACACACTGCCTTTTTTCTTTTTCATGTGACCTTTGGAATCTATGCCGAGGATGCAAAGGATTTTCTGAATTCCACTGATAGCCGACATGGACAGGAGGAATTCCTGTGAGGTTAGACTTGGATCTTGTCAATTTACTCAAGTCCAGTTTACGCCACGCCTGTTCCCTGATGAAGGGACTGTCCAGTTGGTGTGTGTGGAGACCTCGTGGGGGTTACAAACCATGAAAACCTTAAACGATGAAGCGAGAAGCAAACCTCGCTGTGTCCCCCACTTTCTGTGTAGATCAGAGGTGGGAAACACACAGTGCTTGTCTGTTGTTATTTACCTCTCTGTGGCTCCTGCTCAACTCTCAGACTTCCTGTACACGTTGGAGAGGAGAGGAGCGTTGTGTGCAGGAACTCAGAAGGCCCTGCTCTCCCACACTCTAGCTAGATCTCGCGTGGATAAAGAGGTTTTCAAAATGCCACACCCATGATGAATGTCAGTGATTTCCCTCCTCCTCACAGTGCCTGCTCATTCTTTCTATTAGCTATTTTTGACTTGTGCAAACGGTAAGGTGGGAGGAGAGGTTAACTATAGGTTTATGAATATAGTCGTGAGTTAAATCAAAAGTGTGTATTTCTCTAATCCGTGGTTAGATTCTCTGAACATCATCATGTTTTTTCATGATGAAGATTAATTTTCTCCCAAGAACTACTTTACATTTTTATCTACAGAAAAAACTGCTATATAATAGATATTGATAAATAGGAAGAAAATGTTCAAACGAGAAGGTGAACAGGGAAAGGGAAAATGAAGGAAAGCAAAATGAAGAAAGAGATTCAAAGAAAAAATGGAAGCAAGCTGTTATAAGTAAGGAGAAGAGGAACTGAAGGGAAGGGAGGGGACTGGGGGAAAGGAAGACATGTTACGTATAGGTACAAATTCCTCTGATGACTGCAATCATTAAGTATATCTAAACTATATGAATAAAGTTGAGAATGCAATCATGATGTGTATATGTAATGTACCAATAAAGATTTCAATTAAAAAAAAAGCTGAGGTAGGAAACATGTTTAAGACCATAAATAAATAAAGATAGAGTAAGCATCTTTGGGAAAAAAATCATTTAAGACTGAACATTTGACAATATTTGGATCAAATGAATTTGAAATGGGCGCAGTGTGCTATAGTCATTATAGTGTGGAGCACTCGCTCTGAAGATAAACTGCCTAGACTCCATTTATGAAGACAGTGAGCCTGGAAATTTAGTAACCAATCCACTCCTATACCCCATATACATGGTGATTTTGAAATTAAAATCTGCCTTGTAAATTCATTGTGATGATCAGTAAAGGATCTATGAGAGGCCTTTAGGACAAGGTTTGATTTCTAGTTAATAAAAAATGATGTAGCTACCTAGAGCAAAGACAGTCAGGTAATTATATACTATAGCTATTTAATATGGTGGTTATTAATATTTTTACCTGTAAATTGACACTCTGATTTTATTAAACTGAGAAAATTCTTCCCACTCTTGTCTTAAGCTATATTTTAGATATTCCTTGCCTAGAAGCCCTCTTTCTAGAATATAAAATGGAAAAGTGCAACTTTTTATATTAAATACTTTCTATAGCTTTGTTCTCTGTAGTTCTTTTTTACATATTTGATCCTCCACCATTGTTTATTAAATAAATGGACCAATAGCTTATTCCATCATCGTTTACTATCCTTTTTTTTTTCAAGAAGAGAAAGCCGTTAAGCTTGTAAAATATTGCATTGAGCAATATTTTAATCTGTCTATACTCTGTACTTTCTATAGTCTACATTTCTACACTGTATACTTTCTGTACTCTTCCTTATTCCACATTTGGAATACCACTTGAGATTGATGAACAATGTGTTGATCAATCCTGATAGGAAGGTGGCTGGTAACAGGTTATTATACATACTGTATCCTTTGCAAAATATATAAGAATTGTCACAGGGATTCGAACTTTGTGAAATGGCAGCACTTATGTGTCCTCCATTCCTGTTTCTTCCTCCATTTTCTCTGCCTGGGAAATAGTAAGCAATTCTTCATATTTAGAAATAGCAGAGTCTGACTGACAGATGTTATTTCTGTCTAATACCATCTAATTCTTCATAATTCCATGAAAAGTCAATGTTGGAGATCCATAATAATAAGATTATGTAAGGAGGCCAGGAATTATGGGAAATTAGAGGAAAAGGGGTGTCTGGGAAATCCAAGAGTTTGTCTCAGTGCCCCTGGAATAGAGGGATCCAGGGGGACATCCACGTCTCTTTCTCTCAGTGACAGCTTTTGCTTTGCCCCCACAGTGAAGAACACAAATTTTTTGGAATGCTTTGATGTTCATGGCTTGGCAGAGATAGGAAGACTAATACAGAGATCAAAGAATGAGGGACTTAAGGAATGATTCAGAAGGCAGAGCATCCCAGGTCATCTGAATTACACAAGAACAGCATTCAGTGTTACGGTGTCACTCAAAAGCCTCATGTGTGCAGAGGGGATCCCTCTGTGGAGCGTCCCCTCACTCTGCTTCCTGGCCAGGATGACATGAAGAACTTTTCTCCACCAGACCCTTCCACCATGCTTTTTCTGCTGTGGAGCTGACCATCTGTGGATTAAAAGTGGAGCCCCCTTCACCCTATTTTACTTTGAGCATTTTCTGTTTCACAATATATAACATACAATTCTAGGACTCATTTACATCTTTATTTTCTTATACCAGAGAAAAGATGGGATATGTACCTATCTGTGACTATTTATTTCACTTATGCGGATATCCTCAAGGTATGTCCATTTAAGTATAAATGATTCAAACCTATCATTTTTTTATGGCAGAGTAATACTCCATTCTGTAGAAGGGTGGGTAGGGCTACGGGAAAAAAATGAGAATTAAGTTGTGTCTTATACAGGTACAAATCCCCATTATGGAGTGCATTCATGATGCGTGTATGTAATGTTCCAATAAAGATTAAAAAAAAAAAAAAAAAGCGGAGCCCAAATAACCCTCTCCTCTCGTATGTGGTGGATGTTGGGCATTTTGTTTCAGAGATGAAGAAAGTGTTTAAAACAGATTTTTGGTATCAAGAGTATAGTATTGCAGTGGTTATCTGATCATGTAACTTGAAAGCTTTTGGAATTTGTTTAAAGGAAGAGTATAAAAGATTAGGAAATGACAGCTAAAAAAGTCCTGGAATGCTATGCTAGCTAAGGTTGAAGGGAGATTGTGGTCAGAACTTGCAAGACCAAAACAATGATAATTAAGTGATAAAAGCCAGACTTACAAGGTTTCAGTTAGTAACAAGAACTCTCTTGGTCATCGGACTTAAGACCATATATGTTATGTACTGTCAGAAAATTCATCTAGATTTTGTTCCTGTCCTGAGACTTTGTGGGAGCCTAAAATTAAAGATTGAAGATTAATTAGTCTGGTGGAGCAAATTTCAAGACAGCTTATTATTCAAGCTATGCAATGGGTACTACTTGTGGATTTCACTCAGTTTTATGGTTAGAAGTAGGAGCAAAAAGTCCATTAAAAAACTTTTTGGTTTTGCCAGAAAGGAAGCACTAGTAAAGACAGAGTAGAGGTGAGCATGACTGTTGTAGATTAGCATCAACAAGAAGCCAAATACTTTGCATAAGGACAAGCGCTTGACTACATCTCAGAAATCTGCAAAATCTCACTTAAGGAAGGCTCAGAGTTGAAAAGTGAAAGACTGCTTTGAAAACAAGTCCCCAGGTGGGGTCTAATTCATAATGCTCAGGCATCCGGGCACTTGGAAGCCTTTGCAGTTTTGACCCAAGAGGGCTTGAGTCTTCATCACTGACACACAACGTCCAACACCATGAGTTAAAGGAAGAAAGGGTGTTTTAGACCACAATTTGTAGTATTTTTCCTCCATAGCTGGCTGGCTACAAAACATGACAGCACAACAGTAAGGCATAGCAGAAGACAGCTGCTTATCTCAAAAAAGACGGCAAACAGAACCAATGGAGGAGTCAGAAAGGGAGCAATAACTGTTTGCATCATTCCCACAGTGACCGCCTCACCGAAACAGGCTTTGCTGCCTAATAGCAAATGAACTGTAACGTCCATAATCCATCACCTCCCCAGGTCTCTTTCTATGGGGCATGGTACTTAGGGAGGACATCTAGATATAAACCATAGGGAATGAACCATAACCTACTGACTACCACTCGAACTATTGTGAGACATTGACATCATCCACATAGCGCTGTTTTAACAAACATACAGAAAACAGGAGTCATGGGCTCAAGGACTCAGATTTCAGAAGGTCTGGAAGGCCAGGCAGTGTGCCACTGAGAGACTAGTGGAGATAGCTGTGAGAGTGAAGTTGAAAGTGATACAGAGAACCTAGGAAGTTGGAGAAGCTGGGAATGTGGAATGTGTGCTGAGGACAGCCTCAGATAGTGAGTAAAGCTACCTGGGAGAGAGCTCTGGAGGGCTGCAGTCCACAATGCTATCGAGGTTGTACTGACCAAGCCCTTTTGAGGTCACTTCTGACCACAGCTTGCCCTGGGTGCTGGTCATGTAGCTATGAGCATTAATGTTAGCCCTGCTGGGTTTTGGTCCCCTCCAGTTCCATGCCATTCTGTCCTATTTCTCCCTTTTGGAAGGGGAATGTTTTTCTGTACCAATGTCTGTCAGCAGTGTTAACTTTCTTTTAGACTTTTATAGGGGTTTTCCTTGAGGCTCAGAAAAGCTTTGGACTTGGGCTTTCAGCAGTATTGAAACTATTAAAGACTATAACAACTATTAGAGATGCACTAAATGCATTTTACATATGGAAATGCACATAATTCTTTTGGTGACTGTGGATGGAATGTTATGGTTGAGATCTGAGACTACCCCAAAGCCTGATGCATTCAGTGTTGAGGCTTTTAGAAGGTGACTGAATATAAGAGTTCTATAAATCAATGTGCTCTTAGGAAGTTGGGCCTGGTGAGAAGAGGTGGTCCCTGGGCGATGTGACCTGGGAGGGATCGTCCCCCTGTCTAGTTCTCTCTCATTTCTGCTTCCTGGTCACCATGAGGTAAGCAGTTTTCTTCCATCAGATGCTTTCACCAGGCCTTTTCTGCCTTGGAACCAGCTGACCAAGAGCAAAACCTGAGCCAAACTAAACTTCTGCTCCTTCAAGTTGTGGGTGCCGGATACCATGTCTCAGTGATAAGGGAAGTGACTAAATCACAGAGATTAAATGTCCATCATCTTGAGTTGCAAGTGCAGTAACCTGTCCACAATGACTTATCTTTCTTAGGTTCCACAATCGATCTTTCCAGGGTAGTATGAATTTGCATGGATATTTTAAAAGTGGAACCAAAGCTCAGCATGCTGGAAGGTGGGAATATTTGTATAGGTCAAAGCTACCCAAAGAGCCGGGTGGTTTCTGAGCGCGGGAATCAGGTAGGAGTGAGAGCGCCTGGCAGCCAGTCTTCCCTGATTCTGGGACTACAGGGTCACACGTCGAAACTCACAGTGACTACCACTGTATGGAGCAGTGATCTGTGCTCTCGTTTATGGGCCATAGGGGAATCCGTTAGAGCTTCTGCCTCTGATGACCTTACTCCCACATTTTGTGGCTGGATGCCTATCAGCTTGAGTCATCATGATTTGTGATCCAGCAGGGTGGTCCAGTGCTTTCCTCATGGAAACTGACCAGTGCTGTAGGTTAACAAGGCCTCTTCAGTCAAGCTCAAGCTCAGAGGTGGCACAGCATTGCCCACAATAGTCTTACATATTCTTTGCTAAACCAAATTGTATGACTGGTCCAGGTTGAAGAGTATGGGAAGGGGAAAGATTGGTGATAAGAGATGCATAGACTAGTGCCAAATGGCATGAATGCTGGAAGTGGGGGTAATTAGGCCTTCTATGTGACTGCCATAAGATGTGCTAAATAAATTTCAAATGAATCAGTGGCCTTAAATGACACTAAGTCCCCCACAGTGCTCTTTCTAACTTAACCAGTTTTTCCTCACCCTTTGCCCAAAGCACTATCTGCACCAGGGATGGGTTGTCTTCCATTTCTTAGATGCCAATAAATAACAATTGAACCAGAAAAAGTTTCTTTATCTGTTTAGGATTCTGTTTTTTCTGTGAAAGATTGAAATGATCTTTGAACTCCACAAAAGATTTAACAGCACATTTTTGGGAGTATACTGTGCAAGTTTTCTGAATTCCTCTTTTCACTCTTCTCTTTTAGTATAAAGAAGTATGTAATTTTTTTTAAATGCAGACATTGTGAAACATCTGCCTAAGTTTTGTTAAGGATTCAGGGGTTAAAACTTGGTAATATTCTGGAAATGTGTTTCCCATGTCACACTGAGGATGGGTGTCAGAACAGTACATTTCTTGATAATATAGTTACCTCTAACTTAGTCTCCTGTATTTGTGAAGGGCTTTGCAGACATTCTGAGTTTTCCCTGTGAGCTCGATCTCTCAGGTCAGAGAGTATTTTCATTTTCAATTTATAGATAATGGTTTTTTTTTTTTT
>PVIR01002892.1:66828-95947 GCA_004026965.1 Petromus typicus | reverse complement strand
AAAAAAAAAAGTTTCATTCAACAGGCAGAGTAAGTTTTAGCACCTATTACTCTGCATGGTGACCAAAGTGAACAATAATGTATATTTTGAAAATGCTAAGAGTAGATTTTAAATGTTCTTACCCACAAATAGCATAAGTTGGTGAGATGATGGCTGCATTCTTTAGCTCAATTTAGTTGTTTCACAATATGAACATGGATGGAAACATTCCATTGTGGCCCATCAATATATGCAATGATTATCAATTCAATATTGAAATAAATTTTTTTTTTTTTTTTTTTTTTTTTTAGATTTTTTGAGACAGGGTCTCACTTTGTGGTTCAGGCTGGCCTGGAGCTCAGCCTCAAACTCACATCACAGTAATCCTCCTGCCTCTGCCTCCCGAGTGCTGGGATGACAGGCGTGAGCCACCACATCCGGCACTGTGGTATGTGATACTGGTTGCTGCTGGGTGTGAGTCTCCACACCCAGTATGGTATGTGGTTACTGGGGAATTGAACCCAGGCCCTTGTGCTTGCAAGACAGGCGCCGGAACCACTGAGCTAACTCCCCGGCCCTCAATATTGAAATAATTTAAAAACTGCAGACAGCGTAGAGTAAGAAAATAATCTCTAATTCTCCATCCCCTGGGATGTGTGTCCTTTCAGAGTCATCCTGCGGAGCGCTGAGGCACGGATGACTATCTAGGGTGCACTCAGGCCGTGGGTGGCAGCTCCTTACCCTGCGCTGGCTTGGGGATGGCTCCGCATCAGCACATGACAGCTGTCCCTGGCATGAGGGGAACATGCATTCATTTAGTTCTGGCTGTGGAGGGACATAAATCCCTCACTAGTCCTCCAGGGAGGACAGCAGGATGGTCCTCTGCCTCCTGTTATGCATTTGTAATCAGAGTGTGTTGATGGATGGGCGCATGTAACGTGAAGGGCTTGTCCAAGGTCGGGTGGCTCTCTGGGGATTTGAACACAGGTCTCCTCCTCCTATGGTGGCTGCTCCGCAGAGCTGGAGGGTGAGGAGGGACATGTCCTAACACCCAGATGGCCCAGGTGTGAGGTTGGGTGTAGACAAATGGGGACGTCAGACTTTTAGCATCAGGGTGGAAGGCATTGCCCAGGGGCCATCTCCCTGGCCACTCACCTAATCCCACAGTGACATTACAGACCCTTGAAGCTCTGTGCTCAGTCCCCAAACCTCCCCTGCTCTGCTCCGAGCAGCTCTCAGAGCGCCCCAGGATGCCTTGCCTGGCTGCCTCCCCACCCGCACCATGGTTGCCATCCATCAGCTGAGAGCCCCCGAGAGTGAAGCTATTTAAAGCCGCACGTTTCCAGATGCTGAGTCACACTGGGCTGGACCAGCGGCCTGAGTCCCTGCAGCCACTGCAGCCAGCCAGGCTCAGACTCCAGGCTCTGCTGCGGTTAATAGGATGGAACAGGACACCTGGAGCCCCAGGCTGTTCTGAAGTGTTAAATGGGTGTTCTCAGCATCTCCCTGCTGACCACCACTCCTTATCATCACAATGACCAGTCGGCCAGCACATCTGCTGCAGGCTCTGCTGCTTCCTAGCTGTGTGGCCTTGGCAAGCTGAGTGGCCTCTCTGAGCCTCAGAGTCCTCGTGCATAAGACTGGGTTAAAGCTGCCTGTGGAGTGTAGGACACAGATAGACACGATAGGATATGAGAAGCCATGTCACAGCCCTGGCATGTTGGAAGCATTCAACAAGAAATAGAAAACTGAATGAAATTAGTGTCCAGCCCTTCGCTAGGCACAGTCGGAGAGTAACAACCCAATGCGATGTGTTTCTGCACCGAGACAAGTTGCTGTCTGGCTGTTGAAAGAAAATGCACACTGGTGAAGCTGTCATTATCATGTCTGCTTAGTGCAGCGTTTAGATAGTTATGAGCATCCGCAGTCACGAGGCCAGGCTAGGATGGAGTCTGGGGATGCACAAATGACTCCCACCCTCACAGAACATGCACACATGATGTGACAGGTCGCTAGCTGGGCTAGACTTGTGCAGGGACCAAGGAGCAGTTCATTCTGCTGGGGAACTTTGCAAAAAGCTTCTGAAAGGAAAAAAGATGCCAAATACAAGGCCAGTGTGACCTCACCCTCCTGTCCACACTGATTATTTGATGTAAAAATAGAAGATTGCTGAAGCTCTGGAGAAAGCCCAGCCTTTGCTGCTGAGGGCGGAAGGCTCTTCAAGTCCACAACTGCCTTCCCAGACTCATGTCCTGCCTCTCACAAAATCCTGCCCTCCTGCCACTTGAAACCACCCCCTTTCCTGCTTCTTACAAGCTGTTTCCTCGCTGCCCACCATCTCATTGGTCAAGAATGTTTATATGGCACATGACAGAAACCCACCGTTAAAAGCTGAACAAATACGTACTTGTTCAAATAACTGAAGGATCTAGTATTATTTGCTTCAGGTATGGCTGGATCCAGGGATACAAATGATCCCTGGACTTTCTTTCTCTCCCACATAAATTTCCCTTTGTGTTGGCTTCATTTGGGGGCACTTTTGTCTTTGCCAGGGGTAAGGTGGCTTTGAAGAGTTCAGTCGTACTTCCACCTGTTGTAGCAACATCAGGAGAAGGAAAACTCCTTTTCATTTAGGATTACTGAGAGTCTGGGTTTGCCTCCCAGACTTGGCTTGGCTCACTTTCAGTTATGTGCCCCTCACCGAGCCAGTCACTCTGGCCATGAAGACAGAATCACCCCCCAGGGAAGCCATAGGGGCTGAGAGTCACATGCGGCCTCAATTCATGTAACTGTGCATAAGTCCCTGAAGGCAAAGGCTATGTTTTGCTGGTGCTGTAGGCTTGGGCACCTGGCACAGTACCGAGGACATGATGGGGATTCAACGGGTGTCGCAGAATGAGTGAGTAAATGAGTTGTGCTGTTCTAAGATCCGCCGCTGTCCTTCCCTGGTCCTGTCCTCATGGGAGGGGATGGAACCCTTTGAGCCATATTTCCCCGCTCATTTACTTCTATCTGGAGAGGCTGATGGGAGACCTTGTGGGGCCCCCACGAATCGGAGGAAGGAGAGCCCAGGTGAGGGACTTTAGCTATAGTGGTCACATTTTCCCTTCTGTTCCAGTTTTTGCCTGGAGACTCTGATCCTGGGATCATTTCCTATCTCCTCTTCCATCTGCTTGTCCAGACTTATGGACACTTGTCCCTTTGTGCTGTGGCTTATCTCTGGGTGACCTCACCACTCCTCCTTGGGTCCTGAACTTTCTCACCCTCCATCTAACTCATTTTCATCATTTCAT
Organism: Petromus typicus; assembly: GCA_004026965.1. Classification (NCBI taxonomy): domain Eukaryota; kingdom Metazoa; phylum Chordata; class Mammalia; order Rodentia; family Petromuridae; genus Petromus; species Petromus typicus. Next base: position 92,675 of record PVIR01002892.1, on the reverse strand, counting down.
TTTATCTGTTTGAAATGCTTAGCATGGGGTCTGTTTCCCTGGTTGGTGTCTGACCGATACCGATCTGTTAAGAAGATTTCGCCAGGATCTTCAACCCATTAGGAACAAGCTGGCACTGGAGAATTATCTGAGACACGGAGAGACTCTGGCTTGCCCTTGAAGGAATTTTCCAGCTCCTGATTTGAGAGAGAGAAGTCACCTTTCTCTGAAGACTGTATTCACTAAACGTTTTCTATTCATCAGATACCCCTGCTGCTTGTCTGCCTGGTCCCAGCTGCTCTGGGAGGAGCTGGTCTGTGGGGAGTCAAAAGATGTTGATCATGAAAGTGGCAAAGAGAAAAATGATGTCTCAATCGTGTGTGTGTGTGTGTCAGATTACTCTTTCACATTCCAATATTTTTTTCAGAAGAAAGCAAGCTTCTTCAAATTTTGAGTGTGAGAAGTTACTGAAGGCCCATGAGATTATTTTTTGTCCACCCAGCAGAGGAGGAGCCGGCTGATAAAGACCCCACAGTGCCCTGCAAACCCCAGACCGACAGCACTTCGTGGCGCTGCAGTTTCAGTGGTGGCTCTGCCCAATCCAGATGAAATAAAGCTTCAGTTTCCTGAGTCTAGTGAGGGAGAACCTGGCTAAGGGCTTTGCCATCACATCAGGTAGGGTGGTAAATGAGCGAGACAAGTGCGGCAGCAGTGGCAGGGTCAGGACCCCAGGCCACAGCCAGTGGTTCACTTGGCTTTGCCCTTGACCCCGCTGAGCTCAGCGGTCTCCTGCCTGTCTGGGCATGGTGGTCATAGCGTCTTCCTCTCGGGGCTCCTGGTCACAGGGTGTGGAGATCTAGCCGACAGAAGGAGCACGGCTCTGGCATGGCCTATGCTGCGGATGGACATGAGAGGCCATGTGCTCTGTGATCCCGTGTGTAGGAATTATCGAAGTCTTCAATGATATGCGAGTTCACATCATTCTGTTCTCTAAACTCATCCATGATTCTCATCTCTCAGAATAAAAGACCAAGTCACTGTGTCAGCCTACACATCTCTGTGTCACCTGGCTCCTGGCTTTCTCATGCGTCTTATCTCTTGACATTCTTCCTTGATTCTCTCTGCTTAAGCCATGATACCCTCTTGCAGCTCCTAAAAAACATGGTAGTTATGTACTTACCCCAGGACCTTTGCACATGCTCCCCATGGCCTAGACCAAACCTTAGAGATCCATTGAACCTGCTCTTTTGCCTCCTCTTGAAGCGTGCTCATTGTTGCACTGTCAGCGAGACCTTTGCCAACCTATCATACTACTTAAAATATAAACCCTGCCCTACACTCCCTGTTCACCTGCCTTGGGGTGGTCAGTTCTCAAGTTTCCCTTTTCTTCCTTTTTTCCTTTGTTCTCTCCCCCACCCACGCAGGAGCTGGAATTACCGGGCACACCCACATGCCAGCCAGTACTAAATACTTTTGATTGAATACATAAATATGAGCTCTTATGATAACTTATAATAAACTTTTGAGATTTTTAATCTTTCTATTTTCCTCTCATGGGGTCTCCTGCAGATTTTAACTGGGCATCTCTTTGAGACATCTTTCTGCCACGTGGAAGCATTGTCCTTGAAGTATAATTATAAAACTACTCCAGAAAAGAGTTTCATCTTGCTTTGAACTGAATTCTCTTTTTCTTTCAAAGACACTGAACCCCCTGCTGAATTCTTCAGTGTAATGAAATTAGTTTTCTAAAGTTGAGGCGGGAGCTCATTTGTATATGGCAGTCAGCAGAAAGCTTTGGAATTAATTGACTCTCCTAACTTTGTTGAGATCCAACATGTAACGTTTAGTGCGCAAGCCATGCTCTCGTCTCTGGAGTCCAGAAGTCGCTTCTACTCTCTTCAGGAGAGTGGAATTTTTATTGGTTTCATCGTCAAAAGGGAAATGAAGTGTAGTGGGAGGAGCTCATACACTGGGAGGCAGATTCTACAACCTGGGCTCTTGAAATAGCTCTGGATTACTTTGGTGAGGATATTCTTTCAGAACCCTCTGGGGAGGAATATAGTTTGAATAATTTTAATCACACAGTTTATCCAGAAATATATTTTTATCAAAAGTTTAAGGCTTACTAATGTAGCTAATATTGCTTTTTACTGTAACCCTCTTCCTTCTTCTGATATCTTCTGTCGTATGTTAGATTTTTTATGACATGGGGGATTGAACCTAGAGTCTTTATACTGAGCTGTATCTTCAACCCATTTTTATTTTTTGAGACAGGGTTCAAACTTGATATCCTCCTGCCTCAGCCTCCCAGAATGCTGGGATTTTAGGTATGCACTGCTGTGCTTGGTGCCAGATGGCTTTTCTAAATGCATCTGTATATTAATACAGTCAGGTGTCATGTAACGACAGGCACATGTGCTGAGCACTCTATCCTTAGGTGATTTCATTGTTCTGAAAACCTCACGTGGTGCAGTTACACAAAACAACACGACTCTGATGTCCCCAGGCCCCAGGATCTTCTGGGGCCCCCATTGCCTATGTGGTATGTCATTGTGCAACTGGTAATTGTTTTATGATGGTATGTGTCCCATAAATGTATAGTAGCAGCTACACTGTACCACAACTTGTTTTTTTGCTCCCAGCATTCAATCTCTGTTTAACTTCCAGGTATCTTTCCCACATTTTTGGATATTGCCCTGATTTTTCATGGTACAGGTGCATTGTGACTTAGCCGTGTTCCCAGTGGTGAGGGTTTAGGTTGTTTTGAGTTTCTCCCTGCTGAAAACTGCACCATGATAAAAAGTCTTGTCCAAGCTCCTCTCAGAGGTGGACACAGAAACAGAACAGGTGGTGCCTGGGAATGGGTCACAATAAATGGGTCACAATAAATGGGTCACAATAAATTCAACATCAAGTCCAGGGTAACCTGGGGATAATTAGAGACCCACGCGGCACAGTCTTTGCTGTGTCTTGATTGAAAAAGTCAACAAATTCATAGGAAAATGTAACTGAATACAATTCCACTTTGACTTGGTCGCTAGGGAAACCCTTAAGTGTAGTGTGAGGATGAGGGTTGAAGTTAGGTGTGTATATTTTCAGAGAATGTTTCCCTGATGCTGTCGGGTTCTTTTAGTTTCAGGTGGAGTTGTTTCTTTTTGCTGAGCTAAGGAAGAGAGCCAAGGAGCAGTTTGTAGAAAGAATGCCCAGACAGGGAGGCAGATTCTAGAACCCGGGGGTCTGGAAGAGCTGGAGCTCACAGCTGTGGAGTCTGGGCGAGCAGGATCCGAGTTACACCCATTCACAGTCCACGCAGGATGTTCTTCGTTTCAGTGCAGAGGAGGGGTTTACATCCCAGCCCTTTTTCACTTTGAAATGGGATCTTGCTAAGTTATCGACTTGCCTACACTGGACTGCTAGGGAAGCAGTCTACCACTGTGCTATATCCCCATCCCTAAATTTTGAAAATAAAGTTAATGAGGTTGGAAGAAATGGAGAATTCTCCTAGACACTAGAGACAAGTTCTCAGATTGTCACCTCAGATTGTCACTGATGTACAAAGTATTATGATGATAAAATTCAAATATAATATTTAGGAAAAGAGAAGAGCAAACCTTCTGTAGCTGCCAATATTCTGGATGTGTCTGGGAAAATTGGGTTGAAAGTCCCAGAGCGTGGCTGGACCCAGAACTTGCTCTGTCTGTCAGCTTCATATTCACTTCAGTATTGCCACTTCTTGCTTTGCTTAGTGAAAACCCTCTAAAGAATATGAAGTTGCACCTAAGAACATAGCAGGTGTTTTAAAGGCTAAGAATCAGCAATTCGTGGGTATCCACTCAGCCACAGGTACTCACTGTGTGTAGACTCGAAGTCAGTCACTGGATTAGGCTGGGGGCTACCAGGCCGTCTGCTTTGAAGGATACCAGAGCTAGGTGCAGAAGACAGTAACAACAGATCGAGATTAAACTACTCTAAGACCCTTATACTGTTATAGAGGAGAGTAATCAATCAATTCTAAATTGTCAGTAAACTAAAAGATAGAAGAAAAATAGGAAATACATGTATATGTATAATTTCCAAAGCAGCAGTGGGGAAAGTAGAAGACAGACAGAAAAAGCAAAGAAGGGGACTATGAAAAAAAAAAAAAGCAGAGAAAGCATTAAGACAACAGAATGAAGTTCAGCACATCACAACTGATAATAAAAGTAAATGGCCTAAACTCACCAGTTAAAAGATAGAGACCAAAGATGAGGTAGGGTGGAAGGGAATCCAGACACATCTAACATATACAGACAGAGAAAGTTTGAACTAAACCATAGTCATTTTCCAGAGCTGGACTGTGGTTGTGTCAAACACTGTTTGTATTATGATTTATACTTCTCCTTTTCTTTAGGGACTGTATAGTAAACAGGGATTAAGTTAAATTAGCTGGGTAAAAATCAAGGGTGATTAATTTATTGAATTTATTGAATCAGGTACTGTACTAGGTGGTTTTAAAAGAGAAGAAAGTGGTTTAGGATAGAATTCTACATTCTTGGGTGGCTAATTGCCTCAGCGCTCAGACTTTGGGCCTAGACTTAGTTTCCACCTTATTCATTCATTTTTCATTTGACTACTATTTATTGGATACCTACTATGGGCTAAAAAGTCTACTAGTCACCATAGTTGTGACTTTATGTATCAGTTATCTATGGGCAAAATGCTGCATAACAATCCACCTCCCAGGCTGGGGATTTAGCTCAGTAGTTCTGGCACCTGTCTTGCAAGCGCAAGGACCCGGGTTCGATCCCCCCAGGAACCACATACGATACTGGGCATGGAGACTCACGCACTGCAGCAATCAGTACCACGTACCATAGTGCCGGTGTGGTGGCTCACACCTGTAATCCCAGCACCCGGGAGGCAGAGGCAGGAGGATTGCTGTGATGTGAGTTTGAGGCTGAGCTCAGGGCCAGCCTGAACTACAAATCGAGACCCTGTCTCAAAAACAACAACAACAAAAAGAATCCAACCCCCACCCCAGCAGTGTATAACAATACACATGTGCTATTTCTCTCTAGTTTATGAGTTGTGTGAATGGTAGTGCTACGCTGCACTGGGCTCGGTTCCTCTTGCTGAGCATGCTCTGAGCATGAAGTTAGCAGGGGGGAGCTGAGAACCAGCGGGTCTACAATGGCTTTGTACATGGTTCTATCTCATGTGGTTTCTCCTCTTCTAGGAGGCAAGCTTTGACTTGTGGTAGAGAAGGAAGAGAAAGAGAGGGAGGCAAGGAGAGAGGAAGCTGCAAGCTGTCTTAAAGTCCAAGCTCAAGACATTTTACTGGCCCAAGCAGTTCACCTGAAACAAAACCTGCTTCAAGAGGTAGAGAAATCGAGTGCTTTTCTTGAGAAGCAGTGAGTGCTGCAGAAATCACATTATAATGTGGAGTCATACTGCAAAAGGCATAGGTCCAGAGAGAGTAAGAGCTGAGGCCATTCCTGCCTCCGTCTGCTACACACACTCAGCTATGCAAAGAGAGCATCGAAACCTACTTAGTGTTATTGGATGGACAAAGCTCCATGGTGCACATAGAGCTGTGGTTTCAAGCCAGGCTTGCAGGGGATTTTGGCCAATAGTAGCCGTTGCTGTGGCTATGGCTGTTGTGACCACTTGTGTTATTATCGACCTGAGTCCTCCCCATCCCTGGGCATCTGCTCAGTGCAATCTAGGGGTTAAAATCCTCAAGTTGCCTTTGTTGCCACATGCCTGGTTGCTTCTCCTCTTAATAAAGGAGCAGGTCGGGGTTGATGGAAAACTTCCTTGATTTTTCAAACGCAGATGCCATTGTGTGTTAGTGTCCTCTGGCCACAAGCTGTCAAGGCAGCCAGGGAAGAGAGCTATTTAAAGAACACGTAGGTGCCTTTCACTTTTGCTATCAAAGATATGTGGGGCTGGAGAAATCAGGGAAGAAGGATCCTTGCACACGATGGCCCCTCGGGTGGCCATCTGCAGTTTCCCTTAGAGAGGGAAGCCAAAGGTTTAGTGAAGTTTGGTTTCCTCCTGTTAATGAGTGATGCCTGCAGCTCAGTATGAGTGATTTATTTACTTTTATTTCCCAAGAAGAGAGGTTGAGCCTAGAGACAGAAATGCAGCACAGGCTGCAATTTTGCTATATCTATAGCACTGTTCGTGATACCTCAGCAGGACGTGTTCTCTTTACACTGAGCTGGGAAAACAGGCCTCGTCCGGTCTTGCCTGTGCTCAGGCTTCGGTTTGATGCCAAGCAAGGAATCACTAGGATCCTTTTCCTCGTGTGGGGTAAACTGCAACTGGGGCTGATGTGAAAGGCTTGACGTCAGCTTCCCTTCCATATGGGAGGCACCAGCCTTTGCAAAAAGAAGCGACGTTTATGGAGAAGAGCAGAACAAATTTATCAATAGAAACCCCCGTGAATCTCAATTTTTTAAAAGGAGGGAAACCTTCTATTGATTTCCATCCCCAAACATGACAAGAGCCAGAGAAGAAATGTGTTGGTGATTCATCAGAAAACAGACAGATTTTCGTTTCTCTTATTTTTAGAAGAAGCTGTCTAGGTACTGGGTGCTGTCGAATGAGAGAAGGATTATATTTGGAAATCCTAATTGCGGAGAGGCTTTCTTTAAAAAGCAGACTGAAGCCAAACTGGCTCCCACGGAGGCTGCTTTGGTGGTTTCTTTTTTTTCTCTTCAATCCTTATGACACACTCAAAGTAGATCATGTATGGAATTAAAAGAGCCTATTTTTTAAAGCATCCCTTATGTTTACTTAACTTTGTAGTTCCCCTCCAAAGCCACTGTCTCATCCTCTGTCACTTTAAAGAAACAGAGTCAGGGGGCTGGGGATTTAGCTCAGTGGTTCTGGCGCCTGCCTTGCAAGTGCAAGGTCCCTAGTTCGATTCCTAGTAACCACATGCCACAACAATGCCAGGTGTGGTGACTTATGCCTGTAATCCCAGCACTTGGGAGACAGAAGCAGGGGGATTGCTGTGAGTTTGAGGCTGGCCTAGGGGTACATAGTGAACTCCAGGCCAGCCTGAACTACAAAGCAAGACCCTATCTCAAAAAAATAAAAAGAAGAAACAGAGTCAGGAAATGTATGATTTTTTGTAAAGTTAGGACATTCAACTCAAATAGATAAAAACAAAAAAGAAAATGAGGAGGGAATGTACTATTTATGTTATGAAAAAAATGAAGCAGGAATGGCTGGATGCAGATGCTCAAGGTGGTGTCAGGAATTAGTTTGTCACATCTTCTTCTGCATAGACTTCTGAGTCAGGCTGCAATATATAAAATCTTACACTGTATCAGTGAAAAAGCTGTATCTTTTTTTTTTTTTTTTTTTTTTTTTTTCCTTTTCAGTGCCGGGCATGGTATCCAGGCTCTTGTGCATACAGTTTATAGGCATTATACTACTGAGCTACACCACCAACCCAAATACATCTCTTTCTCAACCAGCAAAATTTTGGAATAGCAGTCTCACTGGTTTACCAGTGCCCTTTTCTGCACTGATCATTGTGAAGGTTGGGGGGGGGTGCTGGAGTTGATGGCCGGGCTGGGTGCAGGCCTGCGCCAGGCAGATCTCAAGAGTGACGGTAGGAGGGATAATTTCCTAGGACAGTCAGGAGCAGGGAAGTGAGCACTGAGCAGGCAGAGGTAGCAGATGGTCCTCAGAGTAAAGTGCTAGACTGGGTCCTCCAGGCAGCAAACACCAAGGCAGGAATAAGTGCACGTGGATGGAGGGAGGATGGACTTCGGCAAGAAATCAGCAGGGGCCAGGGAGGGCTTAGAGACCATCAGACTCTAAGCCAGGAGAAATAGAAGGAAGATGCCGGGGGAGTGTCCTGGACTTGGCCACAGCCTCAGAAGATCAAGCAAGGCCCCAGGGGAATTCTGCTGCTGTGACAAGCTCTGTCCTACAAGAGCAGACCTGCTGCAGCATCCTTGCTGTGCCCTGTTCAGCTGCTCCCGGTCCAGGGGAGGCCTGGCTACCTTTGCCCTGGGGGACCTGAATGCGGCAGCTGGGGCCCTTAGTGAGTTTAACTTCCTGCACTAGGGGTCTGCAAGGTCCTTTCTTAAGGCTGCCACAGGTCATGATCATATTCAGAGTGTCTCATGGACTAAAGGTGTTTGCATAGCTGTTAGCTCAGTTGATTCCAAATAATGTTATCATTTTTGCTCGTCCTGTCTGATGGATGGGTTAGGTGAGGCAGGAGAGGATACAGTTTGTCCAATGCCACTCCACTAGCCATGGAATGAGATGAGACAGGACTCATACATGACTGCTTCCCCCTTATCCGTCATGCTTCTCTGCACTGGGCCAGATAGGGCCCCCAAGTCTGTGTCTACCTGGAAGCTCAGAATGTGACCTTATTTAGAATTCTTACAGATATTAGTACTTAGGTTAAGATGAGGTCATGCTGAATTAGCATGAGCCATGAGCCCTTAACCCAGTATAATGAGTGTCCTTACACGAGAGAGAGAGAAATACCTAAGAGACAAAAGGAAACTTTATGTCCTGCCTGTCCATGGAAAAGAGTGGGCCTATTCATGCAGTCATTCATCCACCTCTCTACCTATCCATCCATGCATCCATCCATCCATCTATCCATCCATCAATCCACCAATCCACCCAGTCTGTATTTATTGAGTACCTGTTATACATTAGGCAATTCTAGATTCTGGAAATATAGCTGTGGAGAAACTATTAGGTGTTAGACTCATAAGATTTGCATGGGCCAAGAGACGCAGTCTTCTTCTGTCTTTCGCTCTCTCTGAACAATAAACTGTCAGATAATAAGTGCTGTGCAGAAAGTATGAGGCACTGAGGTGACTGGAGAAGGACCCTTTGAGGGAATGACCTATGCTGGGACATAAATGACCAGAAGAAAACTCTTCATGCAGAGAGGAGGTGGGTGTACAATCCTGGCAGAAGCTGATGCAAAGGCGCCTAGGTGGGATCGAGCTTGAGAGTTTGATCCATAGAATAAAGGCCGAAGTCTGGACGGTGAGGTGCGATGGGAGGGCAGTAGGAGATGCGGTCCATAGAGTGAAGGGCACTTGACCCAGAGCCTGCAGCTAGGCTTTTTTTTTTTTTTTCTGGTTTGTTTCTGTTCTTGTTTGCTTGAGTGCAGTGAAAAGACACCATTGATTTCAAGAGAGGCAGTGGCAGGTCCTGGCTTGATTTTCAGGATGTACCTTTGGCTGTGGTAGAACATGGACTGCAAGGGGCAGGGAGGCCACACAGAAAGCTCCTACAGTTGTTCAGACAAGAGCTGCAGTGGCGGGGAGGCTGGAGATCTTCAGTGAAGTTAGCAATGTTTTCCTTTAGTATATCTTGCGTTTTACATTCCCCGTCTGTATTCTCTCCTCCCCTCTGCATCTCCAGTCCTCTGGCCATCTCTCTGGGACCTTAGCTGGATTGCTGAGAAGACTTCCCATGTCCCCCAGCTTTTCTTCTTCCTTTGAAACTTGGCTATTACGTGTCAAGCTGGAATGGAGCTCAATGGTAGAGTGTTTGCCTAGAATTCAGGAGGCCCTGGATTTGATCTGAGTCTTTCTTCATGATGACACTGGCATTTCCATTGGCTTCAGGCCCAGCAGGCTTTTCCTCAATGTGCGCTGAGCTTTCTAGGATCCCTTTTGTGGGTTTCAATCTTACAGACACCCAGAGAGGTTGACATTCTTACTCTGTTTTGCCAAGGAAGGTGGAGAATCTTAGAACCTTTGCTCCCTTTCCCTGCAATGAATCATGGGAATTTCAGGATAGGTCAACTAGGAGAGATTTTATGCTTTAATACCTTTCAAGGTTGTCTTGAGAACTACATATAAAGGCCTATGAAATTACCCTCTGACTCTTCTCTGGCTTCCTGGAAAACCGACTAGTCATTTTCAAGTGCAGCCAGACTTGTACACCCTGAGGTTTCTCTGTGCCTCTCCTGCTTGGGAAAGGGCTGGGAGAGGTTCCCGGGTTTCCTCAGGGAGCTAGGACATTCACCCCGCTTCCCTGGTCTCCACGGAGGTAACCTTATTCAGTCTCTTCCCACTTCACATACAGCTGGAGCGCAGTAGCACCGGGGAGGCAGCTTTGCAGCCGACTGTACCTTGCCACCACTGTTTCCCATCTTCTCTCCAAGTGTCCTTCCAGAGAGGACCCTGGGTGAACAGGTGGCCTGAGTTTCTCTGCTTTCAGTTGCTCTGTAGCTTCTGGGTGTGATGGTGATGGGTGAGGATCAGTGATCCATAAGGAATATGTTTTACCCAGGAAATACAGGTCTCAAGCAATGGCTCCCTGCTGCCGCTCTCGGCTTCTCTCGCTCATTCACTGACCAGCGGCTACTTAGTACTTAGTGTGGGCCTGGCCCTCCCATCAGGAGCACAGGACAGACGTGGCCTCTGTCCCTAGAGTGTGACGCAGCCAGTGTTGATGGTATCGGTCCCAGATGACAGTCTGGTCCTCTTTGTCATCCTTGCTCAGACAGGCCTCTGGAAAACACAAGGCTCTTTGCAGACCCTGCTGGGCTGCTGACTCGTTCCTTTTGAGATCACTAAGCCTGCAGTCCAGAGTGGTCGGAAGCCCCCTGCCTCACCTGGGGTCAGGATGGATGGAGACAGGCTGCTATAGGGCTCAATCCTGTGCCATGGGGCAGAGATCATGGAGCTTCCTGGATTGGGAGGAGTTGGAGGAGTCCTGCGGGGTACATGTGCCCCGTTCCTGGCCCAGGCAGCCTCTATGGTGCTGTTTGATGCTACCTGGGGCATAAAAGCATGGACTCCAATGTTAGACTGATGTGGGCCAAGTCCCTACTTGTTTGCCTGCTAGTGAATGAGCTTGAACAAATATCTTGCCCTCTCTGAGCCTCGGTCTTCTCATCTGAGAAATGGGAATCAATCTTAGGGTCTACTTCCCAGGGGTGCTGTAAGTATTCAGCAACTCTCTGGAATGTAAAGAAGTTAGCTGAGGCCTTGGGAATTTGCTGTTATGCATCATCTCTTCTGCTGGGACTAGTGGTCTTAGAAAAGAGGAACTTCAGTTTGGAGGGAGATGTCTCAGGGAGGTCTATCGGGGGTGCTATCAGGGAAGCCTCCTCAGAGGAAAGGACTTCTAGGTTTCTATGCTTGGCAAGGACAGAGATGGTATTGATTTCCTCTCAGCCCACACATTTGCTTGTTGAGTGAATACATGAGGAACTAGCCCAGGCCTCACAGCTATGCATGTAGAAGGACTTTCAGGCAGTTCTCTTTTTAGGGGTCACATTTATTAAGTGAAATCCAACCAGAACACTTACATAATTTTCTTTGTAGCATGGAGAGTACACCTTCAGGGGGTGCACAGGGCCGTCACGCTGTGCTGCTGCTTCACCTCCCTGATGTGGCACGTGGCACTGTCCATTTGAATAACCTCCCACTTTGTGTTGTGTAGTTGTCTCAGATATCCTGTAGCTGTAAGGGAGGCAGTAGTGATGAACTCTGTGCACGCTTTGAGTTATTTCCTTACGTGAGACTCCTGGACAGTCTCACAGGTCAGGGACAGGTCTGGATTATCACTTGCACTGAGGTACAGGGCTCCAGCTCACCCTGAAGAGTCTGGACCATTTCACCCACAGCCTTCCCCGCAGCTAGTCTTGTGGCCTCACCGCTGCCTGCCTCTGGGGCATGCCTGTCTCTCCCTTCTCCAAGCCTGTCAGATATTTGTCATGTCGTGTTAGGATTGTGTAAGTGTGATGCTGAGAAATCTCCTTGGAGGACAGATGCTCCCCAGATGTTGAGCAGATCCTGGAGTGGGGAGGGGAGAATCCTCAGGGTATCGAGGGGCTGGTCACGTGGCCTCCCCTACCCCACCCCCACCCCGCTTCCCTGGTCTCCGCGGAGGTAACCTTATTCAGTCTCTTCCCACTTCACATAACAGAAATAAGCATCTGCTATAACAAGCCTCCCACAGTTTTTTTTATAGTTCTTGCCACACTGTTTTATAATTTGGGGGCTCTTTTCTGTGTCTTCCATTGGCCTGCAGCTTGGAGGAATAGATTCCTAGTCCTTTTAAAAAGTAGCATCTAGCATAGCATAACAATAAAAAATAAAATGAGGGTAGTATGATCCAATAGACTAACAATGTAGTTGTTTACAGGTTATAATGCTAAGGGTCTGAGAGGTGAATTGACTGACCTAAGGCACACAGCCGGGGCACACAAGAGATAGGCCTTGGAGACAGCTCCCTCTCCACTCCCCTGCCAGGCTGATGAGGAGTGTCCAAGCCCCATAGTGGGGTCCAGGCCTTCCCAGGCCCTTCCCGACACTAGCTGATTATAGGGAGGCTCTCAGAGTCATCTGTCCCGCGTCGAGTTGAGTGGTCTTGTTTGTCTATTTCCAGAGAAAAGCTAGACTCCAGTTTGAAGGACCTACCTGGAAAAAGCTCTTTCTCTTTCCTGACCTCTCCGCTTCCATCAGTGCCTGAGAAGACTCTGTTTCAGATTCTTTCCCATTTTCATTAGAGCTTAAAGTTCCTTGTGGAAATGTAGATTCAGTAAAGTAGGATGGAAAAATAAGAAGAGAGGATGTGTAGATAGTCTGCCCAGTGCCGGCCCCTCTGTCAGTGCCTCGGAGCTGCTCCTCCGGCTGCTGCTCCTCGGGCTGCGGTTCTTCACTCTGCTTTTCTTCCCACTTGTGCGAGCCCAGCCCCAGGCTCACTGCCCACGCGAGTCGTCCTCTCCCAGCTTGTCTGGTTTTCTCTGCCATGGTAACTCTAGTGCCATCCTTCCGAATGATGACCCAGCCTGGGATCACTCAGAGATCTGGGGCTTCTTCTGGAACCTGACGAGCCACTGACACGTGCTGTCCGTGGCAACCTAACTCCCAGTGGGGGGTGGTCAGGCGCCCCTTCCTGAGATCCCAGTGACAAAGAAGGACATAAGTGTCATCAGTGCTTATTAAACACTGGCCAAGCCTCTGACTGGTTCTGTGCCCCGAGAACCTAGAGACACACAACACTGGACTGAAGTCCTACAGGGCCTGCTGCCAGGCAGCCAGGTACAACAGTAGCTCAAGATGGGAAGGAAGGGATATGGGCAGTGTGGGAGCAGCGGTGAGGGGCAGCCGGCAGCAAGCAGGCAAACTGTCCTACGCTGTCTTGGAGAACTGATTTTAGGTAAGTCGTTTTATTAAGGTGCTAGAAGGGAAAATCAAATTGATTTCTGACTTACATTATTATACCAACTTAGATAAATTTGCATAGGAGAATACATTATTTCACTGCTGGCAATGGGAGTACAATATTTTTCTAGTACACTTTAAGATAAATATGTAACATCTAAAGTTCTAATAAGTATGTGAATGTACATAGACCACCTGATACTGTCTTTGGATTATCAGCCCAGCATGTATTGCTTTTGTGGATAATGCTTGTCCTCAAGAATAAATGATAATCATGATAGCAACTGTAATAAAATGCACACTGGGGCTCCTCCATGCCAGGACCCCTCCGGAATGCTTTGACATGTTTCAGCTGATGTGATCCTGTGCCAGCCTCCCGAGGGGTCAGTAATGTCCACTCTACAGATAGGAAACTGAGGCAGAGAGTTTATTGCCCTTCTCGGGGCCAGATAGTTTGTCTGAGGACAGTCAGATTCGAACCTTTGACAGCCTGATTCTAAAACCCGGCTCTGACCATTTGATTATACTGTCGATTGTGCCGTCCTTCCTGTAGGCGCGGTGGTGGTTTGGAGCTGGCCTGGTACAGTCCTGGAGAGTAGGAGGACTCTGATTAAGCACCCAGCTCACAGGAGGTACTTAGTAAATGGAGCTCATTGTTCATTATCTAAAACACACAACATCTGTCCAGACCATGAGCTCAGTGAAAGGCGGCCACACCGAAGGTATATAGGAAGGGTTCTGTGGTCCCATGTTACAGCTGAGGAGACCAGATCAGAGCATGTCACGGACGTCCCCAAGGTCACATGAGTGGTACTGTGGGGGCCAAGAGCCTAACTCAGACCAGAAGGCACGCACTCCCTGCAGTGCCTTGCCTGACAGCTCTGAATTGACCAGCTACACTGCTTTGCCTCAGAGGTTTATTTCCTGTGGTACCTGCTCCGCCTCCTCTGCAGTTGTGCTACCCTCTCCCAGAGACCGAGACTCCTTCATGTTGGTTAAGATCTTTATTCATATTCAGAGTCTCTCTGTCTGTCTGGCTGTCTCTTTCTCAATCCTCACCTCCTCCAGTCTCCCCGCTTCCTTTATGTGGCCTGCACCCAACACTTTCTGGGAATAATTGTGCTTCTGAAAAACTTCCCTGTGACATTTTGTTCCTTTCGAGTTTCTGATGACGTGTCCTGGGGGGCATCAGAGAAGGGGGGGGTAGTGGTGAGCCCAGCCATGCTGTCCAGCACAGAGCTCTGGCTCTGAGCACGAGTACCTCCCCCGGAAGGCCACCCTCTGCATGCGGGTGTGCGTACCTCAGCACATGAACCCCAGATAGCTCAGATGAGCTCTGATAAGCCTGAGCGTCAGGTCCTCTGCACCAGAGGTTTGCTCTGGGTCCCTTGTTGTAGGACTCCCCGGCACCCGTGCTGTGTTCGTCTCCTGTGGCTGCGGTAACAGATAACTACAATGTGGTGCCTTGAAACAATACACATTTATCTTCTCCCAGTGCTTGTGGCCAGAAGTCCTCAAAGCAAGGTGTCAGCAGGTCTCTCTGGAAGCTCTAGAGAAGAATCCATGTCGGCTTTTTCCAGCTTCCCGAGGCCACCACATTCCTGAGTTCATAGCCCCTTCTTCCACCTCTAGAGCAGAACAAGCACTGTGGCGTTTCCCCTACTTTCACCCCTGCCTCTCCGCTCTGCCTCCGGCTGTCCTGCCCCAGCTCTTAGAAGAACCTTGTCATTACCCTGGACCTGCCACACAGCCAGGATGATACCCACTTCCCAAGACTCTTCCCTTCCATCTGCCACACAGGTAACATGGTGACCATTGAGAGGGTTAGAGCAGACAACTTCGGGGGTTGCTATGCTGCCTCCCACCCTTGCAAAGTGAAATGGGAACATCCTTTCTTTCTGGGCTCTCCAGTGCTCATCTTCTTGGGAGACAGAAAAGCCAAGGGCTCTCAGGGATCAGCTGGTAGATTCACACCCTGTCCCTGCTAGCTGCATTGCCTGGGCTAGGTCACCTGACCTGTCGAATTCCCTCATCTCTAAGATAGATCAGTAATGCCCCACGCTCCTCGTACAGGAGTGACCCCTGCGATGCCCTGGCTGACCAAGCATTGTAATTGGTGACTATTAGGCACAAAGGAGCAGGCAAGTCTGTTATAATTAGGGATGCCACAGAGAGCAAGGGCTGTGAACTCAGAGGGCCTTCCTTGGTCACATTCCCCTCCTGCCATTTCTTAACTGCATGGCCCCGAGCTAAGGATAAACATCCAGTCGCAATTTTCTCACTTGTAAAATGAAAATAAAACCACATCCACCTGACATAGGATTGGGTTGAAGTTCAGGAATTGTGGGATGCGCAAGAGTCACCCAGAGCCCAGTGGGGAGCCTGGGTTGTAGCTGTGACACTGACATCCTTTCTCAACCTCCCTGGGATGCCAGGAAATTGTAATGGGCTGTTTGGCAAAACAAGGGCAGGACAAGGTAAGGAACTGAGTCCAGGGCCTGAAGAATCACCTTGCAGCGATGCTCCAGCTTTGCATGAAACCTCAGGGAACAGCAGAGCTCGGCTGGCTCAGCCCTGGAGACTCTGGTTCCAAGGAGTCTCCCTGCTGAACTGTCATGAAGCTCTCAGAGCCAGCTAATTCTTTAAAGAAGAGTTTTCCAGGAGGACTCAGGACAGAAAAGAGAAGAGGAGATGATGATCAGGGTGGGGGGACAAGGCCCCCTCCGGAGGCAGAGCGGGTTCCTAGAGAACACTGTCACCAGGGAGAGTGCAGAGCTCTGGTTTCCACCATATTATTATTTTTTAATTTTGCTGCAAAGCCCTTATTTCAATGAAGGCTTGGACAGATGCCCAGTATGCAAAATCAGTTAAAAGCACAACTGTTCTAGTGGAAACCAGTCTGGGGGTCAGTTCAGGCCTCCTCGTCACTTCCTGGGGGTAGCTGGGAGGGGGACTGGTTTGCCGAAAGTTAGCGGGGTGGGGATGTAGATGACTGGAGATTGATAGCCTGTCCGGGAGGGCTTATGGCCTAACCTCCCATCTGAGCCTCAGTCTTCTCATCTTAAACAGAAGCAATATTAGCATCAAGTTCATGGAGCTGTAAATATTGGAGTTAGTACCTGGCTAGCATCATGCAAGACACAGAGTAGGTGTTGAGGCATTTAGCAGGTGGTATCTAGGTTTGTCCTCTGAACAAGCTGTGGGTGGGACAGAAATTCCTTGGGACTAAGGAACAAGGTGCTAGGAACTACGTATGTTTTGATTCCACTATTAGAATCTAGGGTGGCTTTTGTTCCTCACTAATCTTTTTTTTTTTTTTTTGAGAAGGTTTCACTTCTGTCATTCAAGCTGGCCCTGAACTCACTGTGTAACCCAGGCAAGCCTCAAACTCACAGCAATCCTCCTGCCTCTGCCTCTGGAGTGCTGGGATTACAGGCAAGAGCCTCCATGTCCAGCATTGTGGTGTGTGGTACTCATTGCTGATGAGCTGAGTCACCATGTGGTATGTGGCATTGTGGTATGTGGTTACTGGAGATCAAACTTGAGACCTTGTGCTCGCAAGGCAGACCCCGAAACGACTGAGCTAAATCCCTGGCCTCTTGCTAATCTTTTTGAATGACTATTCAGCTGTTTACTGAGGGCTTACCATGTGCTTGCTTCTTTCTAGATTTGAGAACACAGGTCCAGACATCTGAGCATTTTTGATCCCACACTTCACTAGCTGAGCAAGTCACTACACCTCTCTGATCCCCAGTTTCTCCATCTAAAAACGGGAGGAGACTAAATTTACTATATGGAATCTTTCCAGAAAATGAACAAGGAGATTTTACCAAAATAAAATTGAAGAACACATTTGAGGTTGACTCCAAGAGACAACCATTCTGGTGCATGGGTTTTGGAATTGTACAAACTTGGGTCTGAATGCTGTGCCTGCCACTTACCATGCACCTTTGAGCATGGAATGTAGTTTTTCGAGTCTCAGTTTTCTTATCTGTAGAGTGAGAACTCAGGATGATACATGGGATGTTCCTAGCGGAGTGACCGGCACATTGTAAGTTCTCGATAGCTGTCATTGAAATCATTACCACCGCCACCGCCATCATGATCATGACCACACCCGCTACCAACATCATCATCATCAACACCATGTCCGTGATCAGCCCCATCACAAGTGAAGACCCGATGGTCTCTCAAGTGGACAATTTAGTGGCAGATGGTAGAGTTACCCAGGGCTGCTTGACTCCTCACCAAAAGGGAGCTCACTTTGTAGAGCTGTTCCAGGTAGATCTCGAATCGATGGGATATTTCTGTTTCTTCTCCCCTACGAGTGCTTTCCTCTCATTAGCAAGAACAGGACCCCTGAGCTCTGGATCCAGAGGTCTACTCCTCCTTTCATCTCTCCCCTTTAATGACTTTATTTCCTTTTCCACATGGTAATTTCATTTCAGAAAGCCAGTCTGGGTTTTTCTGGGGAGAGGTCTCTGGCTAAGGCTCAAATGTCTGATTTGGAGTTTCTAAAAATAGCCAGCATCATGCCACATCGGGCCACTTGCTAATAATGGTAGACACCTGCTGTCCCAGGTTGGCCATCAGCTTGTCTCTGTCAAAACATTTGCATTGACAGACATGTTTTAGATCGTGAGATCATGGTATTCCCAAGTTACTGATGTTTTATTGTTGCTTTTTTAACCTCTACTTTCTAATCTTTAGGAAAATTAAGTGCTCATATCCTCACTTTACAGATGGGACTTGGAAGCACTGAATGACTTTCTCAGGTTGTAAGGGGGCAGGAACCTGTTAAGTGGCTATTTACCTAAGCCATCTCACCCTCCAGCAATTTCTTTATCCTAAGCCTTATCTTCTCTGCTCTGAGTTCTAAAAATTCCAAGCTACGGTTCCAAGCTAAAAATTCCCAGCAAGGTGGGCAAGAACAGGCGAGGGAGGCCGAGCTTTGAGGTAGAGGGAGACAGATGACTGGGGGAGCCTTGCTCTGAGCTCCGAGTTCTCTGAACAGAGCAGCAGTGGGGTCTGGGGGTGAGTGTGGGGGAGCCCCGAAGCGAGAGCTCCTGCTGTGGAGAGAGGGACAGAATTAGGATGCTTGTGTGGTAGGGAGGCAGTCCCCGATGTGACTGTGTGAGGTCGAGAAGCCCGTCTCATCCCTCTGACCTCCTAGCTGCTCAGCTCTAACTCTAATAACTTAACTTCTCGCCCTGGGGGGCGCATTCCGCCCATCCCCAGCTCCCAAAGCCAAGCTCAGTTTTGGTGCTGACCGCCAAGCACGGCTTGCATCTTCCAGCGGCTGGATCTCAAGCGCCCAGCCTCTCCTGGAGGCCTCCCACCTCTCTCTCTCTCTCTCTCTCTCTCTCTCTCTCTCTCTCTCTCTCTCTCTCTCGGCAGCGCTCACATAAATCACGGTGGAGGCAGGCTTGGTTCCCAGGCGCTGGGAAGCTGCTGCCGCCCTCCTTAGCTCGCTCTGGGCTTTGCGGTAGTGGAGACAGCAGCTGCCGGATCCAGCACTGGGGAGGCGATTGATTCCTGTACTGGCAGCAGCCTGGAGTTGCCTAGGCACGGACAGCGGGAGAGAGAGGGGAAGAGGACAAAGAGAGAGAGGAGGAGAGAGAGGAGGAGAGAGAGGAGAGAGAGAGAGAGAGAGGGAGAGAGAGAGAGAGACTGGCCAAATACCTTTACCCAGGTGGCGGACAGTCTGAATGAATCCACTGACTGCATCCCTGGGCTCGGGCTAGTCTGAGTTTTCTCCTCTTCTGGCAACGGTATTTTTTTTTTGTCTTGGTCCTGCTGGGTTAGGGGTTGTGTGTGTGTGTGTGTGTGTGTGTGTGTGTGTGTGTGTGTGCACGCGCTGGTGTCTTGATTTTATTCGGGGGAGAGTAGGAAAGTCCAATGAACAGTTTTCTTCCAGGCACCTCCGCTGAGCTTTCAAACCAAGTCACAGGGAGTTGCATCTTCCCAGCCGGCAGGGAAGGAAGGAGTTGTCCCTGCAGCCCCCCGGTGTTGTGGTAAGAGATATTCTTCTTGGGTGTGCGGAAGGGCTGGGGTACGGGAGTCTCAGGGGTGAGGGATGTGTGCGAGCTGATGGTGCAAAGCTGAGAGGGGAGGGGTTTTGAAGAATAACCACATTCATCTGCCCACACTCCGCAGTGCCTTATCGCCACAGCAGCACCCCAAAGCCAAATGAGATTTTGACTCAGTGCCTGGGGGTGTAAATGCACTCATGTTTGGGGCACTGTGATCAAGACAGTGGCTTCAGCCCAATTCGTCTCCCTTGCAGCAAAAGCTATTGAAAGTAGCTGGCAATTCTCTGAGTGATTTAACCCTTTGTGGGGCACAGAGGGTCTCTGGATGTTTGGTTTTTGTGGGTGACATACTGGCCCAGGTTGGGACAGGTTGCCCGGGACTGGAACATTAACCCTTGCCTGGACACACTGGTGAGGCTCACATAGGGCAGGGCTTAGGTTGTACCTTCTTGCAGGGACAGCTGAGGAAATTAATTGTGGTGGGTTTTTTAAGCTGTTCCAGCTGCCTTAAGATGGGGACTTTGGTGTGGGGGGGGATTAAAGGGCCACTTTTTTGCCTGGAATGAGTGGTCAGGAAAGCGAGAGGGGAGCAGCCAGCAGCCTGCTGAGCAGATGAGGTTTTGCTTTCACAGGTGGTGTAACCTGTCAGTGGTTGCTTGGGGCTGCGCCCTGGCTCCGTCTCAGTACACTCATTCTCCAGCCTGAGTCCCAGTTGGGATAGAGGGGAGCGGGCTTGTTCGGATCCTGGGGAAGGGCTCCAGCAGGCCGCGCAGACCCTCTGCGGGCAGACCTTCTGCAGGCAGGCAGACAGTCTGCAGCCCCGCGCTGGTTTCTTTCTCTGGGGCCAGGGTGGGGTGAGCTGTGAGTGAGTGGAAAGTGGAGGTCTCCTGGAACTGAATGCCAAAGCTCACATTTAATTTTAAAATGTCTTTGCTGCTAATCTGTGACCCGCTGAAAAAGGATTTCTCTTTGCTTTCTGCTTTAATTTCATCTACCTTTCTGGAAGGGGGGTGCCCTTATTTTTAGCATCTTCACTGTTACTCAGAGTCCACTCCAGCCTTCTCTGGTGCCCACCCTTGAGAATTTCTTCTTGAAATCTTTGCTCTGGGCAGTGAGAGGAGTGACACACTAGGCCCAGAGACTGGCAAGCCTGACATGTGAGCCTGTGAGTGGGGTCCACTCAGCCATTGCCTCTAGTGGGAGCAAAAGGCAGCTTGGGCAGGACAGAGGAGGAGTTGGAGGGGAGGGCAGTCTGGTGCGTGGTGCCAGCGATTTGGCCCTCAAAGTTCCCTGCTTTCCCATCCTGGCTTCCATTGCTGCACGACCTTGAGAGGAAAGTTGGCATAGCTCTCTCTCTGGGAAGCCCCCAAGCATGAATGATGAACACAAAAAAATTTGGTTCAAGTAAGAAGCTACAGATCTGGCTGTGGGAAATAGTTCAGATACTGGACTTTGGCCCTGACTGATCGGAACAGACCATGGCAGGGAGCCTGCAGTGGAGGATATTAGGGTACCTTGCTGGATGGACTGTGGGCTACGGGGAGGTATGGGGGAGCTCTCGAGAGGCCAGTGGGGAAAGTGCCATCGAGCACGGAGTGTTCTGCTGCACTCCAGCCCCGCTGAGGGACGGCCCCCATGTCCAAACACCAGGACTTCCTCCACACACCCCGGGTGGCTGCGAGCCAGGAGACACACTCCCTCCTCCACAGCACATTTGAAGTGGCGCATTGTGGTGCACCAGAGAGAGGGACACGGAGCCTTCTGGAAAGAGCCCTGGACTCAGAGTCCGAGCTCTCACTCCCTTTTCTGGGCCTCAGTTTCCCCATCTGTCCAGTGAAGCAGTCGGTTTAAGTGAGCCTAACTGCCCTCCAGCTCAGAGGGGCTGGAGCTGGGTGGTATACAAGTGTGCTCATGTCCACGCTGCTTGGAAGGGCTAGCACTGTCCTCCAACCCTTTCAGGGGGCCCCAGAGAGGAGAAGCAACTTGCCCAAGAACACACAGTATGCATACTGCATAGAAACCCACTGTCACAAAGATCCTTCACTCCTTTCCCTGTCCCCAGCCCCGGACTGCTCAGGAATGGCCTTGCCACCCCAGGTCCATAAGCCTAACCTTGGAGGCAAATGCGGCAGGAGGGAAGCTGAGGCAGCCAGGGCTGCTGTGACCCCAAGAGGGTGGCGGGACAGTCGGGCAGCTCCTTCCCTGCCTGGTCAGAGAATGGGGTGAGTGCTCCACTAGTCAGGGGGTCAGGGCGGCCACTCTGGGGATTTACTTGGAGGCTGTAGTGTTTACAGGATGTGGTCTTCTTTATCTAACCCTTTCCCTCTCTCTGTGCGGGTCATGGAGAGTTTGTGGTTTCTGGATCAAAACCACTGTGACATATGGACCCGGCTTCTGTCCGAATCCCCATTGAGTGGGGAGCTGGCCATAAATGCACACAAGAGAGAAGTTGATGTGAAGGCGACGGGAAGCCAACAGCATGGTTTATTTCTGCTAAGAGCTGTGGCTGTAACCTGGGATAAAAATAAACCCAGGACCCAGGAGTAGTGGGCTGGAGCCGAGGAGCTTAAATTATTCAGCTGCCGCCCAGGATGGAAGCCTTGATGTGCCGAGAGGAGAGGAAGCGTGCAGAAATAGCCCCTTCTTTCTTCCAGTTTCGTGGCCCTTCAGAGCCTCCAGAGGCTGCAGTGTGGGGAGCAGCCAGACTCGGTCCCAGTCCCAGCTGCTTCCTCGTGGTGTGACTCTGGACAAATCCGCAACCTCTCTGAGCCGCTGTTCCTCCCATCAAGTCTATAAAAGTAGTGCAGTGCGATGGCTAAGAAGGCAGGCTCGGGGTCCAGGTCTCCTGCGTTTAGCTCCTGGCTCTGGCACTTGCTAGTTGTATCACTCACCCCTCTGGACCTCAGTTTCTTCACTTTTGAAACGAAGATCATAAATACGGGCTTGCAGATTTTAAGAAGTAAATGCTTCCAGGGTGCTGAGACCTCAGTTTAACAGAGTCGGGAATGATATAAAGGACAAGGACAGTAACAGTGAATTCACCCCGGACTTCCGGTCCCACTGTGCCTTACGTTGCTCTCACGCAGTCGCTGAAGATCCTGGATCTCAGTTTCTTTGCCTGTGGAATGGGCACAGTGCCAGCCCTTGCCCTAGGGCTCAGGAGTGGCAGGGCAGCCTGAGTATGGGGCAGAACGAGGAGGGCCGCTAGGAGGGCCCTGCTCCCAGGACAGCCTCTGCTCCCGCAGATCCCCAAGAGACTCTTGCTGACTCATCCCAGCTTGCTTGGAGCAGTGTAGGCTTTCTCAGGGAGCCTGAGCTTTGCCTCCTGCCCTCTCCTGGAAATGCTTGCCCTGCTGCCCGCGCTGGGCCCTCTTCAGCGTATGAGGCGCTGCCGCATCCCTTTGGGGATCAGGGTCCGTCCATAGTCCATGCTCAGTCAAGACTTGCTGAATGAATGAATGAATGAATGAAAGACTTCAATTGAGTAGTGAGTGCGTCACCCTGGGGGTGCCCTTGGTCACAGCCCAGCCTGAGATGCGTATGCAGTAGGTGCTCAGTGTTCGTTGATTTGGATGAGTCATCAGGGAGGCGTTGAAAGGACTTGGCTGTCATCTCAATTCTGCAGCAGGCAAAGGCCAGGGCCTCCCCTTCCTCCTGCCAGAGCGCTTTCTGCTCATGCACGCAGCACGCACTTATTGATTACCCGCAGTATGCCTGGTGGGCATGGGGGATAAAATAGTGCTAAAGACACCATCTCTTTGGAGTCTTAAATAACATAAATGGTGCCTACAAATGAGATCGGGGAATGCAAAGAGCGCTTCCTGACTCCCCCTGAAACACTTGGTGCACAGATAACTGAAACTCCATCCCGAAAGTTTCACTCTTTGCTGGACTTTGCTCTTAGCAAAAGGCCCATTCTTCTGAGTGGTTTCATGTGTCCAGCCTTAGTCACTGACACTTGGTGACTCTGGGAGCCTGTCTTGTAAGGGAGGCAGGTGGCTTTGTGGGGCAGTGGCGGCATTTGCATTCTCTGGTGGTCGAGGGTACAGATGGCAGAGAAAGGCTGAGAGGTGTTTTCGAGGTGTAGAGGGGTGAGAAGGGACTGTGACATGCCTGGATCAGGTGGTTCTCAGACACACACACACACACACACACACACACACACACACCCCTCTCTCTAAGGAATGGCTTTTTGTAAACTATGAAATGCTTTCACAGGTGTTGTCATGGCTGTCTGTGCTGTGAGCCTTCGACCTTTAGCAACATCCTCCCATTGGTCCCCAAGGGCCTAAGTGGGACTACAGCCAGACCCCCTTGGCCTCCTGTACACACCAACAGAGTGCCCCTGGGGCTCAGCAGGTCACCTTATTCCTGACTGAGCTTGGATAACCCCTAGGGGTTCTCACTCAGGGTGTCAGAAGGCACAAGGACCCAGTGACAAGACCCAGCCCTCCAGCCGGACCAGGGATTGGGGGTTCAAGGGAACCCAGTTGTTTTAGCCCAACTCTGCGTGGGATCTGGATCAGGGAAGTGGGGCAGGCAGTGGTGTCGAGGCACCACACTGCTGTGTGCAATGTCACTGTGGTTTCCTCGAAGTAACAGTCTCTCTGTCATTAGTTTTAATGACATAATGCATGCTTGAATCTCATTGTAATGGAGCCCTGGCAGACGGCTCCATAATCCTGAAAGTGAGCCTGATATAACATGTCTTAGACGGCTGGGGAGGGGGTTGCCCGCCCCCTGCAATTAATCAACAAAAGGAGACTCCTCTGACAGCACAGAAATCATGTTTGCTTTGAGGAAGATTTATTTAGAGTGGAAAAAGGAATCTTTTCTCATCTCTTGTTATCATTTTCTGCGTGAGTTCATTCAGCTGCATTTTTCTTCCCTTCCCTTTTCCTTCCTTCCTTTCCTTTTTTTCCCCCCTTAAATGCACCTACACAGCGACAGGCAGAGACTTGTGAATGGAAGGCTTTCAGCGGGGAACAGATTATATAAGCAGCTTTCAGCGCCAGCCTGCGGGGCGGGGGTGGGGGTGGCTTTTGGGAGCTGCCGAAGAGAGGTGATTTCTCCAAGACTGCTGGGAGGTTCTGTGCTCACCGTGTGGCCGGGAAGCGACTCTGGTCATTCTGCTCTGCCTGCTCCCTCCCTGCCCCATCTGCACTCCACTGTCTGTCTTTTCCCTCTGTGACTGTGGTGTTAAGTTTCTGAGTCTCTCTCTCTCTCTCTCTCTGTACATCTCTTGCTCCTCTGTCCTTTTTACTGCCTTGTCTCCTTTCTCATCTTCCCCAAATGTTCCTTCTTTCTCCTGTAGTCCCTCCTCCCTCCGTCCCTCTCTCCCCTTCCCCAGGACTTCCAAGCTCTGTTCGTCCCTCTTCCACCCTCTTCACTCCTCCTCCTTCCGTGTCTCACCCCTTGTCTCTCAGTGTGGGCCACAGAAATGACTTGAGAAGAGGGTGCACCCTGGAGGCCATGATCCCCCAGTGGTGAGGCCCTGAGGGCCCCATCATTTTGCTTTGGCTAGGGCTGAAAGGGTTTCTGTGTGGCAGGACCTGCTCCTTAAAACCAGGGCCCAGGGCAAACCTGGACAAGGTGGGCACCTTACTTCCAAGCATTTGGCCTGGGCTCCAAAAAGTCAAGACCTGGAGCTCTGGGTACGTTGCCCCTTTCCTGCTAAGGGGAGGCATGCTCTGGTTTCTGAAGACCCTCAACAGGGCATTGTCTGCCACCTAGGTGCCCAGAGTCCAGTAATCCATGGATAGCAGTGGGGCTCCCTCCATCTTCCTCTCCCTTGGCCTTGACTATGATCACCCAGTGGCTTTTCACTCATTTGTCAGCAAAGGGGCTGAGGGAGAGCTCGCACAGCATTCTGCCAAGGGCTGTCAAGTGAGAGCCGGCACCAGGGTCCCTCAGGTCTTGTGAAGACAGTTTCAATTCTGTGGGACTCAGATGGGTTCCACAGTGAGCACGTCTAACAGGTTCCCTGCAGACTTGTTCCTCCATCCCTGGTGGCATCAGGCACCTGCCCACCTGAGGGACCCAGCAGGAGGTGCCACAGAGTTCCTTCCTGCCCTCCTGCTGCACACAGTCCAGTGGGTGGTGGGCAGAGGAGAAGTGAGCACATAAGAACGTGTCAGACTGTGGGATGTGCTGGGGAGGCAGTGGACAGATGACACTGTGGAACTTGGAGAGATGGTGCTATTAAAAGGGTGGCCTGTGACGGCTCCAGAGGCAGCTGCACTAGAGCTGGAGTTGAGTCTCTGGAAGGATCCATGCTGATCCAAACTGGGAGCTATTTTATTCTGGGGGAAGGATTCTAAGCAGGAGGGTGCTTGACATGATTTACAGTGTTGACCGGATCACTGGTCTGGTCACTCAGTGGAGAGAGACAGCAGGAGGTGTGGCAGGGAGAGGTGACCGGGGGTGGATGTAATGGTGCAATGGCACGCGTGGGTCTTTTTTTTTTTTTTTTTTTTAAAGGTTTTTTTGAGACAGGGTCTCACTTTGTGGTTCAGGCTGGCCCTGAGCTCAGCCTCAAACTCACGTCACAGCAATCCTCCTGCCTCTGCCTCCCGAGTGCTGGGATTACAGGTGTGAGCCACCACGCCCGGCACTGGTATGTGGTACTGGTTGCCGCTGGGGTGAGTCTCCACACCCAGTATTGTTATGTGGTTAC
>PVIR01002892.1:0-66728 GCA_004026965.1 Petromus typicus | reverse complement strand
AACCCGTGGGTCTTACAGAGCGGTCAGGGAACTCAGGTCCCACTCGGGAGGGGCAGGGCCTGTTCTGGGCAGTTGGTGGCTGTGATCCTGGGCCGTGGCTACACTTGGGAGCCTGTGGACTAAAGGTGAGACAAGGAGGGTACAAGCTCAGGACCTGCCAGCAAGGCCTGTACATGCCATCTCCACGCAGGCCAGAATGCACACACCCTCGCCGCAAAGAGAAGGCAGCATATTGGGGTAGGAGTGGTGGACACATCAGCAGAAAGCAGGATAGTGTGGCCTGACAAAGGCTGAAACACACCCCTCAACACACACACACACACACACACACACACACACACACACAGGCATGACTGCGGCTTTCATGTCAGGATGTCTGGTCAAGTCTCTCCCGAAAAGACAGAGTCCAGAGGCTGTGGGATACGCTGTGGGATGCAAAAGGAGACATGGTCTTCTGATTTCTGCAGCTTCCCCTCTGCTCATCTGAGACCTACCTGTTGTCATCAGCTAAACCAGGCAGAAGGAACTGGCCACCCTGGATATGTGCCTTTGGTTAAACACAGGACAAAAGTTAAGGGCTGGGCGCACGAGGGGACCAGAGCACTGTGGTGTATGAGGCACCAATCCTGCCTTTTCCCCTTGAAAGGGTCCTGACATTAGGGCAACCTCAGCTTTTACCTGCAGAGGCCTGTGGGCACAGGTCCTCTTCTGAGCACAGATTAAAGTAAAGGCATATGACACATGCATGTATGTTGTTGACCAGGTGGAGGACTTTGCCTCTGATCATCATGCACCCAGCAAAGCTCCCTGTGGCCTCCCAGATAAACCCAGAGGACACCGTGCTTCTGAGGTTAGCAGAATTATTGTTTTGGTGCGAGCTGAGCTGCTCTTCTTTCATCCCTAGTACACAGCCGTCATCCATCCTCAGGCCCAGCTCAGTTTTCCATTAAGCTTCTTCTTTATCCCCAAGTCCCATCCCATCCTTCTTAGGCCACTCTGTGCTGTTAATGGATAGCTCTTTTGCTAGTAGCTGAACAGTTAAATGCCTTTTAATTTATGCAAATGGTGTTGTGCGATCTACCTGTTTCTTTTCTCTCACTCCACAAGAGGTGTTCAAGAGCCGTCATGCTGTAAAGGGTGCAGCTCCTCCTCTGACTCTAATTGTTGCTCTATTGCGAGGCCTGGATCTTCCACATTTTGCCTGTTTTCTTCAGTTACGTTAGCTTCCTTCCAGGAGCCTAGAGTTTTCCTGAGATTCTCCTCTCACACTAGTGGAGCTCACAGTCATCTGGGAGGTGCAGGAAGGAGCTTAGCCACTTTGCTTTTCATTATGTCTCTGAACAACCACTGAGTGCCAACTCCTGCGCCAGACACGGTGGTTTTGTGGAGGAGACAGAAGAGGTCAGATTGCTTGTGGGAGCTGAGTGGATGTGGACTTGCATCCTGACTCTGTTATCCATGCCTGTGTCTTTTGATGAACTGACTTAACTTGCCTGAGCCCCCGTTTCTTTTTTTACAATGCAGATAATCAAAGTATTCATTTTATAAAATTGCTTCTAAGTGAAATAAGGTAACGCATGATATACCTTGTGCAATAAACAGTTTTTCATGGCACCTTGTTGGGGGCTTGGATAAATAGATATTTGTAGTTTGCATCAGTTAGCTTTTCATTACTGTAAGAAAATACCTGAGATAATCGACTTAAAAAAAAGAGGAAAGATTTGTTTTGGCTCATGGTTTTGGATCTAAGACCTCCCGTTTGGCCCTATTTCTCAAAAGTTGCATGTCTGCCCAGTAACACCATCCTGCAGATAGTATCCCTGGGAACATTCAGACCCAAAGTGTGGCATATGCCCTACAGGTCTGGACTTTGTGTTGTGTGAGTGTGTGTGTGTGTGTGTGTGTGTGTGTATGTGTGTGCATGTGATCCACAAGTGGCCCCCTGCTGAGGTCGAGACATTGCCTCCTATGGCACTAGCTGTTTCCTTCTCTGCAGAGAGATCCCGGAACCCTCCCCTTTCTGGAGTCAGTCCACCTGGTCTGCTCCCCAGGGGCTGGCTTTCCTCCTCTAGCCCTGCAGCCAGCTCTTCCTGGCCCCAAGCTTTCCCAGAGGGTACAGTCCCTCAGAAGTTGGAAGCACGTCTTTAAGAGGCCACAGGGTTCCCTGGAGGCTACCCAAAGCCCTGGATTAAAGACTCCTGATGAGAGTGGTTGCCATGGCAGCAGGGCTGGGAGCCACCTTGGTCCCCCAGGTCCCAGTGGCTACCATTCTGACCAGTGCCCAATGCAAGAACAGCCTCAGGCTACCACAGGACATTGGTCCTTAGTGTCCCCCTGGTGGCTCCTACCTGCTCTCAGCCTTCAACCCCTTCCCAGTAGAAAGAGCACAGAAGCAGGAGTCCATCCCTTGGGTCCAGCCCTGCTGTGCTAAAGGGCAGAGGTGTCTTGGAGCTGCAGTTCCTAGATGGGCCACAGTGCTCTGTGCTTCTCTGTGGGGTCCTGGCCCTCACAGAGCTGGATGTCACATGAGTGGCCTCCTGTCGTCCTGGGTGTTACCTTGACAGAGAGGCCTTGTTACACCTCATTTGCAGATGAGGATGGAAACACCAGGGAACAGGGAGCCTCAGGGCCCAGATCAGGGACTCAAACCCAGATGTTAAATGCTGAATTTTCATAGCAAAGAACTAAGCCTCCTGGGACTTTTTCTCCTGCCCTGTAACATGGGATAAGAACCAATCACAATTTTACTTACTTTTGGGGATTGTTGTGAAGACAAAGCAACTTAAAAGTGTCTCCACAGAAATCGATTCTGTCATCTGCAACTCCTTCTGGTGGGGGCCCAAAGGGTAAGTGTCGCTCAGGTAAAGGACCAGACGCAGTGACTGAGAGCTCATGCTGCCTCCAGCCCACTGGCTAGTGTTCCAGCTGTGCTACTTCCCAGCCTGTGGCTCTCCCGGCCCCATTTTACTCACCTGCAAGATGGGAATAACGATGGTATCTCCTCATAGAGTTGCTGTGAGGATTGTAGGAGTTTTATGTGTACCTGTGTATGAGGCCTTGGACCGTACCCCATAAATAACACACTAGACATGTTAGCGGCATATCATATAGGACTTAGGTATTTTGAAAAATGTTGCTTCTAGGTCCTGAGTGGTTTCACAATAACCCTTGAAGGGGAAAGTTGGATTGAGGAGAATCATTTACAGGTGAATGAACTCAGTCTCATAAAAGTGAGCTGGTCTCCTGAGCTCTCAGGATGAGGAGACTAGGACCAGCTCAGATCCACAGGGAGAGCAATGGCTGAGGCACAGAGCCCCAAAGCACAGGAGGGCCGCCAGGCCATCGGCAGTCCCAGACAGGCTGGAGGAAAGCAGGGCTGGGGGGCGAGGTGTGGTGGCCTTGGGAGCCTCCCTGGGGCCCTGGGGCTGTGGGCGCTTCCCAGTGGCCCAGGAGGACATGGCCCCTGCTCCAGGCCTCAGAACACCTGGCCACACATTCTCTCCTGACAATCTGATGTTGAAATCCTCCCAGCTTTCCTGTCTACCCACCATATGTGCCATCAACAGAGCACTGGGCTCTCTGCCCTGGCCAGTGCCACAGCCCTGCAGTAGGAAGTCAGCAGAGAGCCAGGCGCCCCAGGTTCAGACCTCCACTTCGCCCTGAAGTGTTGCAGATGTGGCTGCTTCCTGTGGCTCCCTGCACCTTAGCCTGTTTGGCTGTGGGATGGGGATGCTGTTCCTAAAGGCAAAATGCAATGGCGTGTGACAGGCCTCAGTGCTCTGGTCTTCCTAACCGAGTGAGGCTCTGAAGCCCACACGGTCACACTGGCTATTTCCAGACCCAAATCTGCCCTGTGACACACCTTCTCCCAGCCCGGTGTGTGAGAATGAAGTGAGGCATTTACAGCTGAGTAGGAATTACTGGCTATGTTTTCCTCTACATTTTTACTTATTAAGTATTGAAGTTGGTTTTTTTAAAAGAAATCTTGGCCCATAACTGAAGGTACTTTCTTTTAAAGTCATTTTTGGTGTCCTTCTTTGTAAGTAGAGATACTCAAAACAGTGCAAGCCGAGAGCCCTCCTCTGAAGAAGTCCGCCTCTGAGAATGTTTTGTTGAGTCATTAACCGCAGGGGTTATACAATTTTCATGGGTCTAGGAGTCTCCTGGGGTACTTCTTGCAAAACACAGATTCTCAAAGCCCTAGGAATTCTGACTCAGAGGCTGAGGGGACCAGGATCCTCAGCATGAATGGTTTCCTGAGCAACTCAGTGGAGTGGGTCTGGGGGCTCCCACCCTGCATGTTTCACTCGGTGTGAATAACCGGTTAGGAGCCAGGCGTGGTACCGCACGCCTGTGATCCCAGCTCTCTAGGGCTGGGGCAGGAGGATGGTAAGTTCAAACCCAGCCTGGGCAGTTTAGCAGCTTAGCAAGTCCCTGTCTCAAACTTTTTTTTTTTTGAGACAGGGTCTCGCTTTTGTAATTCAGGCTGGTCCTGAGCTCAGCCTCAAACTCACATCACAGCAATCCTCCTGCCTCTGCCTTCCAAGTGCTGGGATTACAGGCATGAGCCACCATGCCTGGCACTGTGGTATGTGGTACTGATTGCTGCTGGGTGTGAGTCTCCATGACCAGTATTGTATGTGCTTACCGGGGAATCAAACCCGGGTCCTTGCACTTGCAAGACAGGCGCTGGAACCACTGAGCTAAATCCCCGGTCCCCTGTCTCAAACTTTTAAAAGGCTGGGGATGCAGCTCAATGGGAAGGGCTGTGGGGGTCCGAAGGGAGGTCGCAAGATGTCCATATATGTTATTTAAATTGTTCATTGTAGTACCCTCAAAACTTAAAATTACATGGTACATAAAATTTTGCAAACAAAGCTTGTTTTTTTTACAAACCACTGATACATATTAAGAAAACAAGTAATCAGAAAGTTTTATCAGTTCAACAAAAATCTATCCTAGTTGGCAGATGGAAAAGGAAGGGATATCATGGTTGAAACTGTAGGAATAATTGACTTAAACTGCTTTGTTATCCAAAATGAAGCATTTTTGGGGGAGGGAACAGCATGCTCTGTAGCAGGAAGACACTTCCGGAACCTGGGCAGACGGCGCCATGTGTCCCGAGGGTGTTGAGCAGTGACCAAATCTGCACCTTCTACCCGGCCATGTGTGGAACTTGTCAGGCGCTGTGCTTGGGGCTGGGAAGTAGCCAAAGGTACTTTCAGTTTGGTGCCTCCCCACAAATAACTAGACAGTTTACTCTACCAATAGATGTGTAGTCACAGACAGAGGCAGGGATTCCGAGCAGAGGAGCGCAGGTCCGTGAAAGCATGACACAGAATCCGATCTGATCCACGAGGGCTTTCCTGAGCCGAGAGCAGCGTCAGGGAGAACATGTACAAAGGCCCCGAGGTAGCACCCAGAGAACAAAAAGAAGGCCACCGTGGCCGGAGCAAGCAGCCAGGGGAGCCGGGTGGGGTATGAAGTGGGTGGTGCCTGTGTGGTCATGTTGGGGTGATTTATTGTAAGACCTATGAGGTCTCACAAGCAGAAGGGGCCCTGAAATGATCTATGATTTGAAAAAGCCTCTATAACTGCACTTTAGCATTCTCAGGCTGGTGGGAACCTGGGGAGACTCAATATATATTGTGGGAGTCCTGATACCCTACCCTACCCCTCTTTGTAGCACCAACTCCCTGGGGCCCCAACAGGAAGTGTTCAGTCTCAAGGCATGGGTGTGGGGCCTCTTCCTGAAAATGGAGATATGGCTATGAGGGAGAAGGTGGGGCAGTTGCTGAATCCCCTGGGTTTAAATCCCAGCTGTGCACCCAGGATTTCTGGAACAAGTTCCTAAGCCTCTCTGTTTCCTCATCTGGAAAATGGGAGTAATACATTACCTACCTTATTGATCATCTGACGAGTCATCACACAGCTAGGGAGGACCTTGGCATGTGGCAGGTGCTCAATCAACAGCTGCTCCTGTTATTTTGTGGAGGCTGACGTAATATTTGGGCTGAGCATTCTAGAAGGTAACCTGTTCACCCCATCTACTCTCTGCCCTCCCCTTCGCAGTGTGCTCACCTTGCTAACAGTGCTCCCGCTCCCCTAGACCTCTGCCTCTTCCTTTTCTACGTTGTCCCCCGACCGTTGTGCCATGTGCTTTAATTATTACTTTTCTTCACTCTCTAACACACCGGCCCCAGCAGAACAGGATAGGCCAACTGTTTTATTTAGCACTGTACCTTTGGTACACTGTACCCTGTGGCCCTGTGGCACAGTGTCTGCCATGCTGTGGGCACACAGAAGTACTTCTCGGATAAGTGAGCACAGACCGTGTGGCCAGTGCTTCTTGCTTCCGTTGGAAACCTTGCTGCACTAAATAACCTCACTGGTCACTGCACAGAATTGCTGCAAAGGGAAGAAATAAAAATTTCCAGGTCTTGGCAGGGTTGGGGTCTGGGCAGGGAGAGTGAGAGCCTTGCAGAGTGGGTGCTGGTGAAGAGAGGAGAGGTCTTCCATCAAAGCAGCTCTGCAGCTGCTCTTCTTAACCTGATTAATCACATTAAGCCTTTGTCAATAGCAACGTCACCTTGCCGGCTGCAGCAGCTGGTAGCGCAGTGAACCTGTTCACTATTTCCGCAGCCCTGCATTGCAGGCAGAGGGAGGGCTGGGCCCGCGGGTGCAAAGACAGGCTGTGAACCACGCATGGAGAAGCCACCTGCCTGACTCTGGGGAGTCATCCCACCTCCCAGGCTTTCTGTGTGGAGTCTGTAAAGTGAACGCTCCAACTCTCCTCTTCTGTGGCTGCAAGAAAATTCAGAAGCTTAAGATTCCATCATGAACCTTTGTGGGTGTCAGCGTGCCAGTGGGGAGTTCATGAAGGTCTTCCTGGGATTTGCCAGTGTCTCTTCCATTCCCTGCCCGTTGCCCAGCTGGCAAATTCTCATCATTTTAGGGAGCTGGGGCTGTGGGATCCCTCCCATCTGAGACCCATTCGAGAGCTCAGCATGGCGATTCCCCTCTCTGGGGGGAGGTGGCACGGAAAGTCTAACAGCCAGAAAGAGGAGATGGGTATAAATTCAAACCTTCCAGGCTGGGCTGGCATTAAGGGCTTTGTGCCAGAATAGTGGTTATTCCCAGGCCAGCCAGTGGCTCCTAAGTGGGTATCCTGGGCCAACATTGTGCTAGGAGCTCACACGCCTCATTCTACCCCGTGCCCCAGCCATGTGTGGGAAGAAGGTACAACTGTTTCCCCACTTCCCGATAAGGGCTGGCCGAGGACGGAGCCAGGACTAGCCGTGGTAAAGCATCTTTAATCAGCCACTGCACATGGAGCAAGTCCCCAGTCTGGACACTGTCAGCATCCTAGGAAAGGTGATTATTAGGGAGAGATGCTGAGGGTGTCTCCAGAAGCCCAAGGAGATGTGGTGACCCCAGGGGGAGTTGGCTGTCCCTTCTCTAAATTTGGACCCTAAATAACACCTTTTGCTGGCTTCAGGACTGTGTCATACAAGTATGGTTTTCCGGTCAAGGTTTCTGTGTCCCTAGGCAACCAGGAAATGGATGAGAAAGTAGAGGGGTCTGGCCGGGACCCTTCAGCTTCCTTTCTCGGTTCCCCTATGGCAGCGTGGCCCTGAGAAACCAGACCGGTAGGTCAGAAGTAACCTGGCCAAGCCTCCCTGACTCCCTCAGAGAGAGTAGATCTCTAGTTTCCCTTTCCTTCCTTCAGGAAGAGCTGGAAGTCAGGACCAAGAGAGCTCCATTCTCATATGTCTTCAGCTTGAAAGTTGGGGGGCCTTCTTAAACCACCAAGTTCAGTCCTCATTTCTTTGCAGAAAGGGGACTGGCAAATGCCGCTGACTCACCCTTATCTTGCCACACACCTTTTGCTCTGGGCATGTTCTGTGGATGCTAGAGATAGAAAACACACTTAGAAACCCTCTTCTGCCCAGCCTGGCTCGTGTCTGCTCAGGCTCCAGGAAAGCAGTGTGCTTGATGCCTCCTGTAAGTTTCCATCCCTGCCGAATCCCCAAGCCAGTGTGTTCCTTCCTGACAGTTTTTCTTCTTCCGCTTCACCTCCTCTGCTCCCACAAAGCTGCTGGTGCAGCAAAGAGGTGGAAATGCACCTTTGCTTCCTTGGGGGAAAAGCTGGCCCAGAAACAAGCCCGACGACAGGGCTGTGCTTGTCCCCAGCTCTTTTCCTCCCACATTGCCTCTCTGCATCGGCGATCTGGTAATCCGCCCCTTGCCACCACCACAGTCTGAAAAACAAGACAGGAAACAGCCAACTACCGAGCACTCGTTACAGTTAGTACTCCTCACCGCAGGGGGAAGTGGAAAAGTAGGAACGTGCCCTGATTCTTCTTGTTGTACACATTATTGTAGAAGTCATTGCCTTTTGGATAGTATATAGTTTTATTTACTTTGTATATCTCTTCTGTAGAGATACAGTGATACACACGAGTATGGAAGAGCCAGCTTCCATGCTGTTAGTACTTATGTTCTGCAAAGTTGCCACAGACACTGAATCAGTGAATGCGAGCCATTGGCCCTCAGGGAAGCTCTGGTGAGTGTGTGGACCACTGATGGACCAGCCACCACCTTCTTTTAGGTGTGTTTCTATTTAATGACACCTCATTTCATAGAATTATTGATTCAGGGCTGATCTATATCATCATTTTCTCGAAGGAGCTCATCTCAGTCTTCTTGCCCTTGGGGACATTAGACAGCACCTCAGCTTGGGGGCCATTTGTCAGTAACAAGATCACAAACATAGCACAAAAGTGCAAGAACTTGGCTGTCAGCAGACCCTGAGAAGAAGGCTTACATACAGGAGGAGAGCTACAAACAAGAGACCAAATGTTACTGTTTGGTGTCAGCTGGGAACATGTGTGACAAGTGACTCAGATTTTTTTTTCCCTCTGTACGACTGTGATTGACCACAAAAGCACCCCACAAGTTGATTTGGGGGTCACCAGTGAGTTTTAGTTAGCAGGCACATTTCTAAGTAAGGGATCTTTACATAATGGATGGTCACCGTGCGTGTGTGGATGTGGGATGATACAAAACACAGCGAGGGCTGGGGATATGGCTCAGTGGTTCCGACGCCTGTCTTGCAAGCGCAAGGGCCCAGGTTCAATCTCCGGTAACCACATAGCAATACTGGGCGTGGAGACTCACCCCAGCAGCAACCAGCACCACATACCACAGTGCCGGGTGTGGTGGCTCATGCCTGTAATCCCAGCACTCGGGAGGCAGAGGTAGGAGGATTGCTGTGATGTGAGTTTGAGGCTGAGCTCAGGGCCAGCCTGAACCACAAAGCGAGACCCTGTCTCAAAAAACAAAACAAAACAAAACAAAAAACCCATCAAATGTTTACATTTTAGAAAATAACTGATTACAGCAAAGACATAATGCCATTAACCCTCCCAGGATAGGCCCCCTACATCACATAGGAGAATTCCATTGTTCTCGCCACTCTCTGAAACAGTTCTGCAAGCTTTCTTCCCTGCCTCTTGTTGCACTGTTGTGGCTGCCTTGATTGCCTGAACTGACTCCAAAGGCTCGCTGCGGTGGTCACGCGGACTCCAGGGAAGAGCCCGAGTTCACACTGTGCCAAATCTGGTGAAGAAGCTGCGTGAGGACACTCTGCAATGTTTTCACTTACCAGAAACTGCTGTAAGTGTTTGATCAGCAAAGCGTGATCAAACATATGATGAATGTTTAAATATAAAACTACATTATAGTAAAAGACACATTGTCATGACTCCCCCCTCAAGATAGTCAAAATTCTCTCCTCACTCTGAATATATCCATCTCATTGTACTTGGCAACCAGGCTTTTACTGTAATAAAAATTTTAAACATTCACTATATCTTTGAATTACCCTTTTATTAGGTCCACATGAATTGCTAATTTAATTGTTCAAATGGTGCAAAGGGACATCTTTTGACTAAGGTGATTGAAGAGTCCCTAGCAGAACTGAGGCAAGACTGGAGTGAGAGGCCAGCAGCAGTGCCAAGACTGAGTTCCCATGGCCTCTTACTTTTTTTTTTTTTTGAGACAGAGTCTTGCTTTGTAGTTTAGGCTGGCCCTGAGTTCACCATGTAGCCCAGGTGAGCCTCAAACTCAGCAAATCCTCCTGCCTCTGCCTCCTGAGTGCTGGGATTATAGGTGTGAGCCACCATGCCTGGAACTGTGGTATGTGTAACTGATTGCTGGTGGACCTGAGTCATCACACCCAACATTGTTGTTTGAGGTTACCTGGTATTGAACTCAGGACCTTGTGCTTGCAAGCAGGTGCTGGAACCACTAAGCTAACTGGGCCTCACTTCCTTCTTCTGGTGGAATCTCAGCAAGTTCAAGTTTGTCTCATCCTAGCATTGGCTCAATCAGGATAAATACACCATAGAGGAACTTCTTTCCTGAGACCCCCAAAACAAGTTTCAAAATTGAGTCTGTTTGGCTTGGGTTAGGGAATTTACTCGACATTGAATCAATTATAAGTTATCAAAAGAGAGTGATTTGCCAGTTGCCAGGTCAGGGAGTGGAGGGATCAAACCCCAGCTGCTCACACGTTCTGGGCAAATACTCCACCACTAGGCAACCCCCCAGCCCCAGGATGATTCCTTAAAAGAAACTGATGCATTGACATCAGGGTATAAAGGGGCAGGTGACACCTTTGCAGAACTTTCAGTTCTGTCCACTATGGGAGCCACGTCCCAAGCTTCCAGACTCCAATCTCATCAGAAATTCAGAGGAAAGGGTTTGAGTTCGATCCCTGGAGATGGTCTTGTGGGACAGGGCAGAGTCGAGCTGTTATTTGAGAGATAAATGGAGGATCAAAAACATTTCAGGGGTTGAAAAAAGTCTTCACACCAGCTCTTCGGTACCTCCGTATGTGTGAGTGTGGTACGGACCTCAAGGAGACGGGGTGCACGCACACCCACACACACACACATCCAGGAGAGGGATAAAACTCACGGGTTGCTGTCCGTGGTCCTGAACCCCAGTGTGTGGGGGCGGGGCGGGGCTGATTTCCATCTAACTTTCCTCAAGAGTGAAACTCTGGCTTATTGTATTTATCTTCGGTCTTCATGGGAAATATTCACTGTTAACACTGCCCATATTAATCAGGGTACCGGCAGGAAACAGATGGCAATTCAAGTTGTGTCATTCAAGGAGAGCTTTGAAAAGGAGCAAAGGTGTGAACAGGATTAAGGAAAACCATCCATGAGTCGTGAAGCACCCTGGGCTGCAGTAATCGGGAGCTGTTACCACCCCTGTGCCTGAAGGGAGTGAGGGAGAGCATTTCCAAAGCCGGGAGTGCCGTTGCAGATGAAGGATGGTACCAGAACTGTGACCACTGGTGAAAGGCGCTGAGCCACACTTCCCTCCCTTCCATCTCCCCTGGTGACTGCCGCTGGCTAAGTCCAAGTCAGCTTCATGGAGAGGGAACCTGGAGGACAGGTGAGGCACGGCTGTGTAGCTAGCGGAAGATATGACACACCGCCGATATCAGCTAGCTTTGCTGCATAGCAACCTTCCTCAAAACTAGCTGCGTAACAGGAAAAGCCACTTGTCTTTGCTCTTGCACCTCAGTTCAGGCCAGAGCCAGTAGGTCTGTTGGTCTTACCTGGCCACGAGTCTGGCTGCAGGCATTTTGGGAGCACAGGGTGGTCTAAGCCACATGTCTGGGGTTAGCTGGGCCTCAGTGTCCTTCTCATGAACTTTCTAGCAGAACAGATTGGACTACTAACATGGCAGAAGGAATATTCCAGAGGGTCATCTCCAGTGGGCACATACCCAGCCTTTGTTGTCTAACAGACAGTGTGTTTCACAGCAGCCCCTGGTGCCCAGCACAAGAGGCCCGGGCTGGTACCCAGTGTACCCTCTCTCCCTTCCTCTCTCCAGTCGTCTGCCACAGCCTCCTGTTGGATGTATAGCCACCGGGGTCTGCAGGTGGACAGCAATAGACTGTAGCAGCCAGCAGGCTGCGGCCTCAGAGCTCGACACACCACTCTCTGACTGGTCAAACCACACAATGCTGCCATTACATGGCCTTTTTTTTCCCCTCTAAAAACAACAAATTCATATGTTTAACTCAACATTACTCTTATTTCTCAGCATAAAATAATTCAAGGTGGGAAGATGTTTATTTACACCAGACTCAGGTCAGAGTCCTTGGAAAGTGTACCTACTATCTACTCATGTGATCATGACCAACTGGGGCCTCTGCTTTCTCCAAAAAATGAAAATGCCTGGGACGCTGAGGCAGGAGGATCTCGAGTTCAAGTCCAGCTTGGACAATCTAGCAACTTAACCAGACCTGGTCTCAGAACAACAACAAAAATGGCTAGGGAGGCCAGGGATTTAGCTCAGTGGTTCTGGCGCCTGTCTTGCAAGTACAAGGACCCGGATTTGATCCCCCAGTAACCACGTACAATACTGGGTGTGGAGACTCACGCCCAGCAGCAATCAGTACCACATATCACAGTGCCGGGCGTGGTGGCTCACGCCTGTAATCCCAGCACTCGGGAAGCAGAGGCAGGAGAATTGCTGTGATGTGAGTTTGAGGCTGAGCTCAGGGCCAGCCTGAACCACAAAGTGAGATCTTGTCTAAAAAAAAAAAAAATGCTGGGGATGTAGCTCCGTGTTGTGAAGGGCTTGGAAATAGCCCCAATTCTGTGAGAGGAGGTTATGATGATGTCTGACACAGATAATTTGTGCAAATGTCCTTCCCACTTGAGAACCGGGTTTGCTGCCACCATTAAGGGGACAGGTGTCCCTTCTCTGAGCTGTGGAGGGGGCCACAGTGACACTTGTGGTCTCCAGTGTGATTTATGGCTACAGGTAAAGCAGTGCCAACCGAGGTCTAGTCGGAATGAATTTCACTGCAGCCGGCCAGAGTGTCAGCCAGAGACCGTTAAGCCAAGTGGCTTGTTTTCATCTGCAGCAGACCCAGCTCATCATGTTTCCTGTTTGGGACCCAAGGGCCCGTGCGCGTGCCTGAGAGAGAATTCAATCCCAGCTTCTCCTTCTTTCTTACCTGCCACCCTGTAGCCAGGGCAGAGTTCAGTTAGCCGTAGGCAAGAACAAGTTCCTGCTATATCGAGGAGTTAGGCCACTACTGCTGCTGTGTGCAGATGCTGAAGGGTCGACAATGTCCAATGTGTCTGCCGTGCTCAGCTTGGTGGACTTGGAGCTTGGAGGGAGACATCTGAAGTTCTGCTCACTTTTGTGCCACGTGTCCTCAGGAAAATAAATTTACCCCTCTGGGCTTCAGTTTTTCAGTCAAAAACTGAGCAGTGAAGCGCGCTGTTTCCAGGGTTGTTACAAAGCCCTGTGTGATGCCACTCATGGGGCACTGAGGCTGGGTTCTGGCTCCTGAGAAGCTTGGGAAGATGCGCCTGGCTTTGCTGTGCTAACGAGCAATTCTCAGAGTGTCAGATCTGTTTCTGTGCCTGCTTCCTGGGTCTGGCGGGTGAGCAGCATGCCTGACCCAGTCGCCCTCCCAGAGGAGCACCGCCTCACACATCCCTGACTGTCCTCGGAGGGACAGGGGACTGGCCTGAGCTCCCTGCAGGAAGCACTTCCTTCTCTGGGAAGACTCCAGGCAGAACCAGACCATAGTCTGCAGCTCTGATGTCTTGTGCATTAACAATATCTATGCCTTTTCTAAACACACACACACACACACACACACACACACACACACACACACACACACACACGGCTTGTTTTAGAAGAGGCAAGAACATATTCTTTGTTTGTAATTAATGCCAGCTCTCTACTCCTGACTTTTAATACCGCCATCTCATTTGTCTTAATAAGTACTTAGTTGTGCTTTTAATTAGTGTTGTTTATTGTTGCAGAATTTTAATTGTGAGTTCTGGTTCTCCACGGGCCCTGGTGAGGATGGTTTGGAAGCTTTTCCTGTCCTCTAAGGAGTTTAGGGGACAGCGCCTCCGCAGTGCAGGGGGAAGGACTCCAGAGGGTGGAGTTACTGTCTTGTTCTCCAGGCCTCAGGCAACATTGGTGACACCGGGAACCCTGTTTGTCCTGGATAGCTTGGTCTCACCCTGAAGACATCCAAAGCCTCAGGAGACCTGCAGAGGCAGAAATCCAACTCAAACATGACTGGAGAAGAGCAAGTGTGAGGTGGGGGCATATTAACTCATGAGAGCCAAAATGGCCAGGACAGATTCCAGCAGAGCTGGATCGAGCATTCCCACACTATCATCAGAAATCGGTCTTTCTCCGTCTTCCAGCTCTGCTGTTTGTCCTTTGATGAACTTCTCCTTTGTGTTGACAAATGTGATCAATAGCAGCTACAGGCTTCTCTTCTACTAGCTTTTATACTAGTGGAAAGAGAATACCTCTTTCTACAGAATTTCCCCAAAAGTCATGGGGCAAGCTTTTATTGGTCCACACTGGGTTATGTGCCCATTCCTGAACCAGTCACAGTGGACCAAGAGATGCATTACAGTGAGTGGCCAGGAGGGGGACAAGATTTGAGTGGGCCCCACCCAAGCCACACAGGATGAGGCAGAGAAAGGGATCATTTCCCAGAGGAAAACTGGGGTACTGTTACTCCTGAGGCTACTCAGTAACTGCAGCAAGAGCTGTCTCCCCTCTTTTCTCCTGCAGGCGCTCACTCAGGCCTGAGCAAGATAATCATTGGGGCCCTATCCCATGCCCTGGCTTCATCCATCAACACTGGAGATTGTTTCTTCCTTGGCTGATGCTTAAAAGCATTTTAGATGCCTGGACTCTTCACCCCAGTGAACTCCCCAGCTCTTCCCAGCCACCCTGCAAGAGTAGGAATTGTTACATACACATTGCAGAGAGTATATAAAATTTTCCACAGTCACTCAAAACAAAGAGAGGAGATGTGTTTGGGTCCCAGAACCTGGATTAGAGGGATTAGAGGACAGTCGTATTCCAGCCACAATAGGCAGCTGCATCAGTTAGTTTTTTCTGTGTAACAAATCAGCCCCCACATCAGCAGCTTAGAACAACTATCATTGTTTACCTTGTGATCCGTCAGGTTGATGATTGGATTGCATCCAGCTCTGTGGTTCTTCTGGTGGATATTGGACTTGGATGACCTGGGGGGGCTTGTTCCTGTGTAGGAGCTGGGCCAGTTGTGGCCTCCTGTCACGTGATGTTCCAGTGCACTAGTCTGGGCTTCTCAGGTTCCAAAAACAACCATCCAGGCCAACCCTTTGAGCACTAGCATTTTGAAGCTTTTGATTGTATCACATTCTGTAGGGTCCCATTGGTCCCAGGACATCTCATTGCCGGTAAGATTCAGGGGGCAGAGACACAGAGTTCACCTGTGGATGGGAGGGACTGACAAGGCTGTTCCATGACCCATCTGCCTGGTCTCCTCTGAGCTGACTTCTCTCCTTCCCAAGCTAAGTGAGACAGAGGGGCTAGATACTGGGGGAACAAAGGGCCGAGGGAACCTTGGTACAGGCACAGGGACAAGGCCACTTTGTGCCTTCGGGTCATGTGAGCCGTGATGCATTTCTGCAGCTGGAGAGAAAGGATGGGAACAGGTGAAATTGGTGTTTACTGAGCACTCGCTCTGTTCTGGATGCCACATGGGTGGCCTGGCTGCCATCTCCCCCCTTGTTCTTCATGCTGCCCCTAGAGACAGCAGAGCTGAGTGAGCAAGAAGTACCTGGCATCAGATGTTGTCTGTGCAAACTTCATCTCTGTCAGCCACTTCCCCTGCCAAGTCTCAGTCTTCCGAGCTGCAAAATGGAGATAGTACTATGAGTAATTTCTGGAATGGGTGTATGGGGGGGGTGGTAAATGAGGCCATCAGAGGAAAAGCATTTGGGGTCCAGCACCAGGGACATCTTCGGAAGGCACTGGCATGTGCTGGGATGCCCGCCAGTGTTTTCCTGATGAGGACCCAGGGCCACAGGCCAGCCAAGACCATGCAGACTATAAATGGCCGACAGCCTCCTGGGATTTTCTGTGGGCTCTTAACAGCGAAAGCCATCTGTCACAGCTACATGGCATTGAGAGCACCAAGTGGAAATGACAGTGAGTTGCTCTGTGTCAATGCCAGGAGCAGAGTTTCTTGTCTTCAGCAGCTCACTGTCCAGCTCCGTCCTGGTCTGGGGCAGGTACTCAGAGTGTAAAGAGCAAGTCCCTGCCATTCTAGGCTTGGCTAGGAGGCAGGGGAGATGGAAGAGGTTTCAGCCGCTCTAGGGACAGGGAGGAGCCAGCATGTAGCAGTCTGCACCATCCAGACACAACTGGTTGTGTGACAGCCTCAGGGCTTGGAGGGGGGAGGCAGGTGAGCTAAGGGCATGCAGCTCACCCCAGGGCCTTTGCATTTGCTTCTGCCTCTGTTGAAATGCGCTGTCCCAGATAT
The DNA here is from genome assembly GCA_004026965.1 of Petromus typicus. Classification (NCBI taxonomy): domain Eukaryota; kingdom Metazoa; phylum Chordata; class Mammalia; order Rodentia; family Petromuridae; genus Petromus; species Petromus typicus. Next base: position 50,335 of record PVIR01002892.1, on the reverse strand, counting down.
CCCCATGGTTCAGCCCCTTCCCCATTAGGTCTTCTATCAAGCACCATCTCTCAGTGAAAACTCCTTGATATCTATTTAACATCAAACATCTGTTTTCTTTTTATCCAAGACACTCATCACCAGTGACACATATCATTTCTCACTATCTTTGTCTGTCTTCCCCACTGGCAGGGAGGCTCCCTGAGGGCAGCAACTTGTCTTTTGCCCCTTCCACTGCCGTCTCCCCCGTGCTGGGAACAGTTCTTGACAGAGTAATTGCAGATGTTCTAGAAACACATTTTGAGTCTTCCAGATTTTTCAGAGCACTGGCAGCCTTTATGGTTTATTAAAGCTGCACTTTTAAAATTCTGGCTTCATTTTACTTTTCAAATGCTGCATGGGCCAAACAGAACAGATTTTTGGCCCGGATCCTGTTCCCCATGTACGCTGTCCCCTCCCCACTTTGAGGCCCATGTGGGGTGATGTCTCCCACCCTCTCACGGTGAATGTGTCTGCGTCCCTGATTGAACTGGGTGCGAGAGAGGGGAGTGGGGCACAGATAGGGCGGAAGTGTGGGACCAGCTGGGCCAAGTCCAGGCTGCTGGCTGCATGGTTACTGTTGCGTAAACTATAGAAGGAGCAGAAAGGGTAACTGCAGCTCTACGGGACAGACGACACCTCGCGCTCCTGCCCTGTGGAGAGGAAATGGCGAGTGGCTGCCCACTCTCCTGAGACCCCCCTGTCAACCCTGTGTAGGATGAAGGTCCCTAAAGCAGGGGTAGAAGTGGGGGTTCCTGAGCGAGTGAGGGGCGGGGAGTGTGGTGTGCTTTCTGCTGAAGCAGGTCCCAGCCTGACCCACAGGAGCCAGCCCCACACAGGACCACAGCACAGGGCTGTCCACCCTGACACGGTTGTGCTTCCACGTCTGTGCTCCTGCCTTTCCGTCGGTCCCTGGCTCTGACCACTCCTGGGTGGCTGCAGCTCCCAAGTGTCTCAGAGCTGTGCAGCTCCACCAGAAAATGGCAGCCCTCTGCCAGGGCTGAGCCCTGAGTGGCCCAGGCATGCCATGCTGCAAGATGGATCCAGACAGCTGGACCTGTGTACTGTGCCTTCTCCACCCTGCCTCACATCTGCCGACATATAACCTGTCTTGGGATCTGTTTCTCTAGATGTCTAAATTGCATTGATTGCACAGATGAGTCCAGGCCCAGTATGCTGGGGTGAGCACTGGACAAGGAGTCCAGTCCAGGGACATGAAGTGCATAGAGGCCGCAGTGGCCCAGCTGATAGGACCAGGGTTGTCCAGGGTGGCTTCCAGCTGGAAAGGAGGAGCGGTAGTTTCTACTGAGAGTTCATCTACTGCAGATGAAATTCCAGAGATGGACGCAGGAGGCTGTGCCCTGAAGGTGGCGGGATTTGGAGACAGAGCCCCTAGAGGAGGCCTTCACAGGGCTCCCTCTCTCCGCCCTTTCTTTTCCCTGAGCCTTCTGGGCCCACGGATGCTCACTGCTGTACAGTTCCCGGGGCAGGACTCACTCAGGCCTATGGCTCTGCCCCGCAGGGACCGAAAGTCCCTTTCTCCCTGTTTCAAAGCACCTGTGATGAGCCTGATCTGGGGAACTTCTGTCCGCCGTGTGAACTGGATGGAGTGGTTCGGCAGGGTCCCCTCTTCTGCGTGTCCAGACCCGGTGCCTCGAGATGGGCCAGCCCGGGATGCAGGGCAGGGAAAGAACCAGGCTTTGTGTACCCACCTCTTCATCTGCTCACCTCACCAAAAGCAAGACTGTGTCGAAACAAGCCCTTTGGAAGCACCCATCACTTTCTGTTAGCTTTTCAATAATTCATGTAAACTGCTTGGTTTTTCCTTTGGTGAGATGCTGGAAGTGAAGGGCAGGTTCCAGAGAGAAATCAGACTGGCTGAGTGCATTGCCCTGAGTGCTGATGGAGAGACACCCACGTGTTCAGGATGCGTCAAGCACCTTCCCAGTGCCAGACACCGTGCCAGGTGTTGGAGATCAAGCAGAAAACGAAAGGTCTGCAGGGGGCTTATATTTTGGTAGAGGGACTCCAACACTAAGCCAGTAACCAAATATAAGCTAAACAAATGATTCTTGTGAGTAGGGACTGTGTTAACATGGGTGTTCTGAAGGACCCCAAATAAGAAATGTACGGGAGGAAGTAGAAAGTCTAACAGAGAGTGTGAAGAGTGGTTCATTGTCATGCACTGCATGGAGGAGTTTTGCCACGCGAGTAAATTATAGCTGCTTGGGCCACAAAGTCAACAACAAAATGGGTAGCCATTCTGGAAGAAGATGCACAGGTTCATTCATTCCACTGAACTATAGCTACATATATATTATATGCTGTAGGCCTTAAATATACACAGTGTGTTGTATCTTCAAAAATAAAATAAACAAGAAAGGGCTGAGGATGTAGCTCAGTGGCAGAGCCCCTGCCTGGCACCCCACGTGGCCCTGGGTTCCATCCCCAGCACCGCAGTGAAAATAAATCAGTGACTGAATTAGGTGACTATAGAGGCCCCCTTGTGGAGCGGCATTTGAGGACAGACCTGCACAGGGCCAGGGGGTTAGTGGGGCTGGTGTCTAGGGAAGGCCAGCCGCAGAGAAGAGCAACTGGGAAGACAGCCAGGATGCCGGAGGGACATCGGGGAGAGGACAGCGAGAAGGAGGGGAGGAGAAGAGGAGAAAGAGCCCCGGTGTGCCGAAGGGTTTGTCTCTTAGTCTGGAAGTGCTGGGGCGCTGCGGAAGGCTCTTGAGCAGACAATGACATACGCTCACTTACTTCTTGGGGGTGAAAGGAAGGAGGTAAAATATGCACATCATAAAAGTATAGTTTATGATTTGGGTACATGTCCTGGTTAGTGACCCAGAGCAAGACAGGACTGTTCCCATGCCATGGAGGCCCCCGTGTTCTTTCCAATCAATACCCCACACCCTTGCTGATCGATACCCGCCCCAGCGAGCAATTGATTTGCTGATTCCTCTCACTGTCAGATAGATTGGCCTGTCCCGGACTGTCACATAAACACCTTCAAACAGCATGCTTTCTGGGTCCTGTCTTCCCACCCCAAACACAGTGTCTGTCCGGAGTTTGTTCTTACTGCTGAGCAGTGTCCCGCGTGGGTTTATCCAGTCTGCGCTCAGCTGTGATGGGGCACCTCTGAACGTCCCCTCCGTCTCTCAGGTCAGAAGCCCTGTCCCTTAGGCATGCACCTGGGTGGAATTTGTGGGCTTTGGGCTAGAATGGCCTTTAGTGGCTACTGAAAGGTCATTTTCCAAAGTAATAACACTATTTTTTCAGCATGAAGACGTATAAGTCACATATCATACAGGGGGAAAAACTTAGTATATTCAGAGTCATGCAGCCCTTCTTATAATCAATTTTAAAATGACTCCCTCACCCCCCAAAAGAGACCCTGTATCCCTGAGTGTCCTCCATTCCTAGGCAACAACCACTAATTTATTTTTTGTCTCTTACTGATTCTTTGTTTCATGCAGCAAATGGAAACATGCCACATGTGACCTTTCATGTCAATGTGTTGTTTCTTTCTACGGTTGAGTAATTTTCAGTTCACAGGGACACCTCCTGGTTTGTTCATTCATGAGTTAGTGAAAATTAGTTTCCGCCCTGTGGCTTTCCTGGGTGACATGGCTGTGAGCGTTTATCTGTGTATGAATCTGTTTGTCATGTCTTCACTTCTCACTGGGAGGTTCCTGCCGGGGTTGAGGTGACGCTGTGTCTCTCCAGGACGGGGCTGTGGCTCTGACGCATGTTTCGTTCTGGGTGATGTGTGACGGTCTGAGCAAAGTTAGATACAGAGGAGACTGTATTGATCAGCTTTCCATTGCTATCATGAAATGCCCGACTCCAGTTACCTATCAAGTAAGAGGCTGATTCTGGCTCTCAGTCTGGAGGTTCAAATCCAAGGCTGGGCAGCCCCACCGGTTTGGCTTGTGCAAGGGCAGCGTATCATGGCGATGGTCAGCAAACCACCATGTACCTCTTGAGCCAGGAAGCAGAGACTACACAATCAGGGTCCCTCTGGCTCCTTCCAAAGCACCTGTCAGTGACCTAGGGACCCTTTACTAGGCCCCTCCCCTTAAAGATCCACAGCATCCCCAAAGTACCACCCATGACCAAGCCTTTCACCCATGGACATGTAGATGCCACCCAGAGCATGAGAGAGAGGAGGAGGAAGTTTCCACAGAAAGCCAGGCGGAGAGACTAGCATTTTGGGCCTGCAGAAGCACACAGCAGACCAAAAACAATGGAGGGATTGCTGATCCACTTTGAAGAGCAATGGCAGGATTTCCTGATGGCTTGGATACAGAGTACTAAAGGGAGCAGGAAAACTCCAGGGAAAATGAGTCAGGGGTGATATAATCCATTAGAAATAGTTGTGTCTAGGGCCAGGGATTTAGCTCAGTGGTGCCGTAGCTGCCTGATAAGCACGAGGTCCTGAGTTTGATCCCCAGTACCACAAAAAATGAACACAAATTAGAAATACTGGGCTGGAGATTTAGCTCATTGGTTCTGGTGCCTGTCTTGCAAATGCAAGGGCTTTTGGGTTTGGGTTTGATCCCCAGTAACCACATACAACAATTCTGGTTGTGGAGACTGACGTCCTCAGCAATCAGAACCACATACCACAGTGCCAGGTGTGGTGGCTCACTTGTAATCCCAGCACTGGGGAGGCAGAGGCAAGAGGATTTCTGAGTTCCAGGCTGAGTTCAGGGCCAGCCTGAACTACAAAAAAGAGATCCTGTCTCAAAAAAAAAAAAAAAAAATCAGAAATATTTGCGCCCTGCTGGAGGTGTGTCTTTTCATCAAAATTGGGTGGAAAGCTAGATTTTGAGGGCACAAGTCTGTAACCCTAGTTATCTGGGAGGCTGAGGTGGAAGGATCGTAAGTTCAAGGCCAATCTGGACAACTTAGCAACTCAGTGATAAACTGTGAACTTAGATTTCCGGGAAGGAGGCTTGATTTGGGTCCATTTCCTGCTACTAGGTGAAGCCCAGCGGGCCTGTGCTTCTTGTGCCCAAGATGGCCGCTCTGGAAATGGAGACTCAGGTTGAAGCTGCCCTTCTTCACCTCCCTGAGATCACAGCACAGAGTAGAGACAGGGAACCATGGCGCATCCCAGCAGCCTAGTGACACCCTGTCTGGGTTTGTGTCTTCCAGGAGCTGAGCCTGAGCCTTCCACCATGACTGACACTGTGCTCAGCAGCAGCTCCAGCCGATGGACGTATCCGGGTGAGCGGCGCCTGCCGTCCAGGTGAGTCTCGGGCCTCCCGGGAGGGGCGGGCCTGGGTGAAGGAGGGCCTCGCTTCTGTCCTTGAAAGAAGGGAGGAATCCCAAGGAAAGAAATGGGATCTCCGCCTTGGGGCGAGGGGGCTTAGATGGGGTCTTCTCCGTAGTTTGGCTTCTTTGTGAGGCTGGCAGAACACACAGACCGCAGCGTGGAATGGACCAGCGCTGAGCTGGGGTTCTGCCGGCGACCTGAGTGAACTCACTGCAAAATCCAAGCCCTTCCCCTCCCTGGCCTCAGTTTCCTTATGAGTCAGATAAAGATGCCGAACTCAATGGCACAGGCTGGCTCTGACTCGCAGAAGTGTGCGTTTTGTTTGTGTTTTTATTTGGGGCCAGATTGTGTAAGAACCAGGAGATTTTGCCTGAGTCCAAATTTCTGGCATCTCTTTAAAATACAAGAAAGCTGACAACTTTGGATCAAAATTGTTCCTTGTCAACATTTCGGCAGCTGCTGATATCTTTTTTATTTTATGAAAAAAATTAATAATAAAATAGTAACAATAACTAATACCCTAATATGTATGATCTTAAAAGTTGTTATTTGGAGCATAAGACATAGGCAAAGAAGGACTCTTTTGCAAAGAAGAAACAAACAGATAGTAGCACAAAAACTTTCTTTTCAGTGAACTAAGAGAAAGCTAGTAGTGTAAATGTGGGCCGGAGCTGGACCTTCAGAGGGGTGTGAGCTTTTGGGGTCTGTGGTCCCTAAGGTGGCCTGCTGGGTCCAAATGTCCCATCTACTTTGTGCATTTATATCACCCATGCAGCATCTGTTGAATAGGTGACCTCTAAGTTTCTTTACCTATGCTCTAGCTAGATCAGTTAATAAGATGATTCTTTCAGGGAGGGAAGGAGTGGCTAAGTGTGGTACCATATGCCGGTAATCTCAGCCACTAAGGGAGCTGAGGCAGGAGGATCATAAATTTGAGCCTACCCGGGGCATCGATACCAACCTGTCTCAAAATAAAATTTTTAAAAGGGGGTCTGTGAACTCAGTGGCTTGCCCAGGATGTGGGAGGCATTGGCTTCAGGCCCAAGGACTGAAGGAAACAGAGGGGTCGGGGGTAAATGTCAGGAAATAGAATCATGGAAAAGATTCTTGACAAAGATCCTTTCTTCTTGGAGACCTGAGTCCCCCTAAATGTGGGCCCTTAGGTGACCTTCACAGTGTACACCTTATCTACAAAACACCACTATTCACTGTCTTCTCGAAATCAATTTACAAAGCAAACACTTTGATTTCACAAGGAAATTGTAGGTCAGAAGTGGACATAAGCAAATAATGGCCTCAGTGCTTTCCAGAAACAAGAGACAGCTATGAAATAAAGAAATAAAAGAAACACTGTTATTGTATTTATATACTCTATATTTCAGCCTCTCCAAGGCCCCCAACCAGACTTAGAAGTTCCACTTCTTCTTCCACTTCTTCTAAAGGGTTATGATCAAGGAAGTCGTGGAGGTGCACCTCTGTCCTCAGAGCACTATGGGAGGCTGAGACAGGAGAATCTCAAGTTCAAGCCCAGCCTGAGCAACTTAGCAACTAGTGAGACCTCATCCTAAAATTTAGAAAAATTAAGCAGTTTTGGGGGGAAGTTGGATGTTGCTTAGCATGAAAGCCTAATACTCAATCTCCTGTACTGCAAAAGGGGGTGTGTGTTTAAAATATGTTATATTTTGGGATTTGGGGATTGTTAAGTTTCTAGTGTTTTTGTCATTAATCTCTATGTGGTCAGGGCACGTGCTCCCAATGGTCCTGACCCTTTGCGGGGTGTTAGGATCTGGCTCACGACCTGGAATACACTCCGCAGCTCTGTGAGAAAACTGTGAACTAATAATCATGAGATCACTCGTCCCTATTAAAACAAACTGTGTTCGTGACATTTTTTTCCTTGTATTTCTTTTCTGTCTGCTTGTGAGTAGTATGTTGAAATCTTTAACAATGGAGGGTTTGTTCATGTCTCTCTGTGGTTTTATGAGTTTTATTGTATCTATTTTAGGCCATCTTTCTTTGCATCCTGTGTGCTGGCCATACACTGTCTTCATATGTAGTAATTCCCCCATATGTAGTAATTCCCTGTATTGCAGTTTTAGCCTTTTAATAGTCACAACTGTTACTTCTAAGGTTTTTTTTATTCTTTTTGTGTCGTCCTGACCGTTTATTTTTCTAGTTTACTGGTTCTTGTTCAGTTTCTAATCCACATGGACGCCTCTAACATGTAGCAGCTCCATGTTCTGTGCCCAGTAATTACTACACCTACCCGCCGTGGACTCATCTGGGTCCCAGGGGTCATTACAACTGTGGTTAAGTTTGCAAGAATTTGGCCAGCCAGTTGCTAATCATTAGTGATTAAAGATTAAATTATATTGATTTTTTTCTGTTAACTCGTATGGCACACAAAGGTGACAGACACTCAGCATGAGTCACTTTTGCTTTGTTGCTGTGGTTGATGTTATTGTACTTGCCTGACGGAAATCCCATACGATGAATGGTAACGAGCGCGTATCTCTCCTGCTCTGAACGTGACCTCACATTGGCCCTTGAACTCCGTCCCAGTGGGACTCCTGCCCAGGATGTCCCAGCCCACTGCTGCCCCCCATCTGTTGCCCATTTTCCCTGTAGATTTTCATGCACAGTGACTTGCTTCTTTGAATGCCTGGCACTGTGTTCTTGGGAGCTCAGCCTATGAGAGTCCTGGGAACCTACCACAGGGTCGTCTTTCTCGCAGGAGAACGCCATCTGCTTCTGCTGAGACCATGTTCACTCAGGGTGGGGTCTTGGGCCCAGCTCCCTAACTTGTCAGGAGGTCGAGGCGGCCTCTGGGGCACCTGTTCTGGATACAGTTGAATAGATTCTCCTTTTCATTTTCAGTAGCCTTAGAAAGGTATAACCGATATTTCTTCAACAGTCATCATTTCAAGTCATTTAAAATACAGTTTGATAATTTTCAAGCATACATGTATACTGGAAACCATCCCCAAACTCAAGGTCAAGCCATGTCCACCAGGACTTCCTTGTGCCACCTCCCTGCCCCTCTTTCTTGCTTGACTCTTGCCTACTTATCCCTAAGTAATCCCTAATTTTTTTTCTGTAATTATAAATTAGTTTGCATTTCCTATAATTCTATAAAATAAGATCATGCAATATATACATTTGGGGGGTGGAAAGGGGAGAGATATTGACTTTCCTTCACTCCGTGTGATTATTTTGTCATCCAGCTATACTGTTGTGTGTATCAGTGGTTTTCTTTTTCGTTGCTGAATAGTATTCCTTTATGCGACTATATCATATTCAACCAGTGATGGGCGTTGGTATTGTCTGCAGCTTTCAGCTGACACAAACCAAACTTTGTGTCAAATATCATTTCATTCCTCTTGGCTAGTTACCTAGGAGGGGAATGTTTCAGTCATGTGGTAGGTATTGGTTTAACTTTCTAAGGAATTACCAAACTGTTACTAGATGGAACAGACCATTTTAAAACCCCACCATCAGTATCCAAGAGTGCCATCCTCCCCACTCCTCACCAGGACTTGTTATGCTCAGTCTTTTATTTTTAACCATTGCAGTGTGTGCAGAGTTGTATTTCATTGTGCCTTATAATTTGCATTTCTCTGATGATTAATGATACTGAACATCTTAGGGCAAGGGATTTAACTCAATGGTACCATGCCTCCCTTGCAAACATAAAGGCCCAAGCTTGACCCCTAGTACCACCAAAAATAAAAATAAATACACACACACACACACACACACACACGTGTGCGCGCGCCTTGTACAGTCTTGCCATTTATCAAACCTCTTTTTGAAGTGCTTGTTCCTATCTATTGTTCATTTTAAAAATCTGATCATTTATCTTTCTGTAATTAAGTTTTATATGTCTTTGTCATGTATTAGATAAAAGCCCTTTGTTATATAAGCATTTTGCAACTACTTTTTCCCAGTCTGCTACACACATTTTCTTTTTCATAACAGTCTTTGGGAGAGATGAAGGTTTGTGTTTTGATGATGTCTATCCTGCTTGATTTGAAAAGGAGCAGAGTCTTTGAAAATTCTCCTCTTTTCTAGCGACCCCTGACCAGTGTTTAAATGATCTGCTTTAATTTCTCTAGTACCTATTTCTATTTTGGGGAAGGAATCTTTTACCCACCATTCTTGTGTTTGTGACTTCTGCCTGACGCCTTCTCTGGCCCTGAGAATTCCGGCATCATCAAACACTGCTGAACTCGGCTGGCTCCCTTCTACCTAGGAAACTTCTAGTTTCCAAAGCTCTTCCTGTAATATCTTCCTGGAGCCAAAATGACTCTGCAGACAGTATTCTGTCTGCCAAAAAGTGTGTCTCTGTAAGATAAACAGCTGCCTGGAGGATGGAGGGGGTAAAATATTTATTTTATTTAAGAAATGTCAGTTAATTAAAATCCCATCCATCAGAATTTACTTTAGTTGATATGAAGCCAAACAATTTGCCTTACAATTAAATTAAAATTATTCCAACAGTCTGGATACCATTTCATTAAAGCGCTCCTGGGCCCCCATGAAACATCTTGGCATTCTGAGCGTATTCAGCTGCCTTGATTGCTACTGTGTTTCCTCCAGATATTAAAATTATTTTTCAATAAACGCCGGGAGTGAATTACAGTTATCACACGTGCTGTCTACTCGGCTGCATGGTGATGTGCTAATGCAGGCCACACTCAATGTCTTTCTCCAGAGCATTAAGGAAGCCAGTCTTCATTAACTGCAGTGGCTGAAGACCCTGTTTCTGTGACTTCCAAATGTCTCCCCCTTGCAGCCTCCTTGAGCCTAGTGACCCTGTTAGGATGGGGTCTGAAGGACCGTGCACCTGCCTCTGGCGTGGTTAGGGTGGCAGCTCAGCCCTCCGTGCTGGGAATTCACAAGGAGAGACACTGGTCTCCGAATGTTGGTGCATCTGTCTAGCTATCGAGTTTGCAAGCCACACAGGGCCAGAGATGGGAGGCAGAAACAGGCACGAAGTGGGGGTGATCTGCTTATGATGTCACACTGAGGAAATGGAAATCCTGGCCCCTTTCTGGGACAGAAGGACTGGAACTGGTGCAGTCTACCAGGTGGGGCCCATGAGTCTCTTCACCAGTCCCCCACCGCACGCACGCGCACGCGCACACGCACGCACACCTGAACGTTGGGCTTTTGATGATCACATTAGTATTGAGAGATGTCTCTTTATTGCCCCCAAGACCATCATCCAGACACATCCATGTTCAGTCCATGAATAAGCTGAGGTGACTGGTCAACTTAATCATGGATGTGGATTGTACAGGCCTGCGTGGAAGCAGCCCTGTGTGAGACGTGTTGAAATAAGACAGTGACTGAAGAAAATTGAATTAGACCATTGGAACTCAAATTATTTGGTTGTTGCATCCATTAAAGTTGGTGGGGGGTGGGGGTTGTATAAGATTCTTTACCTAACTTGATTCATTTTTCTTTCTCTCCTTGCTTTACCATCTTCAGTGATAAAGAACAGTGAGTATTTTATGGCACTTCTATTTTTCTCCATAGTGAGTTTTATCCTTCTTCTCACTAAGATGGCTTGCCCTTAAAGAGAGGTAGTTGAAAACTAGTACCTTTTACATGTCTTTTTTAAAAAAGTTGTTATTGGAAGATAATCTGAAAATGCCTATCTCAGGAAAAAAAATGTATGAAATCTTTAAAAAACAAGAAACAAATGAACTTGATGAAAGGCTGGGAAACACCCCTGAGAAGAGCTCTTGAATAATGCTTGGTAGCACTCTGTGGAATCACGACAAGGTTAGGGGTCGTTTCCTGCCCGTTCCTGCTGCGTTTGGCTGGAAATGTGGCCCTTAGATAAGGAGATGTTGGCTCCAGTCATTGCCTCCCTTCATCATGTTGAGGAGCAAATGTGGTGCACAGGGAAGCTTCCTCCCACCCCGTCTCCCCTCTGCCTCTCCTTTTTCCTCCCTCCCTCTCCTCCTTCCTTCCCTCCAAGACTATTTACCGAGTACTTCTTAAATACTGAGCACCGTGCTCAGCACCCAGAGATACAGACAGAGCCAAAGCGTGAGTGAGATCTGATGAGATCCGCAAACAGCCAGTCCCCAACCAGTGTGCCGCAGTGTGTAGGAGCCATATCAGGGGAGACGAGGGGTGCTGCCTGGCCCGGACGGGGTCCCGGTGGGAGAGCTTCCTGAAAACAGTGACATGCAGCCTAAGAGCCAGCGATGGAAGGGCGTTGTGTGGGATGAGCAGAGGAGTCCCGGGTGGGGACACCTGCAAAGCCCAAGTATCCACGAGGCAGGGGTAGAGTGTGCAGAGTGTCAGAAGGGCTGCATAGCAGCAGCCTCACCCATTGCGTGCTGGCCTCATGAGGGCAGGGCCACCACAGCGTCCTGCTGCACCCCTTGGCCTGGCTGTGGTGCATTTCACCCAAATGAGCCTCTGTAGCAGAGAGCTGCATGTGAGACATTTGGCAGAGCACACCCTCCCCCATCCTTGCTTTCAGGAGGCATCAGACTCTCATTCACTGAGCTGTAGAGACTTCCTATGGATACCTGCCACGTCGGCATCCTGGGGGGAGGGAGCAGAGAAGAAAGGCAAGGAAAAAAGATTAATTTTCTGCACACTGGAAAGCTTCAGAGTCTCCATTCCTGGACAGCCCTTCCATCATCCCATGCCTCTGGGAGATCTAATTTATTAATAGAGACATCTGGTGGGTATTTATTACTTGACTATTGTGTACGTGATATGAGGAATCAATGTAAGAAGCAGGAAAGAGATGGCAAGCTGTCTTTGCAGGGTTTTAGGGACAGACAACTACAATCAGGGCTGATTTCCTTGAATAGGGGCATTTGACACCTGCATCAGAAAGAGAGATCCTTCCAGTCTCCCAAGTGTGCCCAGGCCAGTCACCAGACAAAGCACATCTGAAAGGCTGGCATCTCAACATTTCTCAGCAATTTCCTTCCCTCTGATGCATGTCACACACCTAGTAAATGAGTGGGTCAGCTGCAGTGATCTTTAGACTACTGTTAGCAGTGAAGTTTTGATTATAGTCATATTTTATTCAAAAGCTAAATATTTAAGAAAGATAAAAGTAGAGCTGGATAAAGACCTGAAAGCATTAAAAAAAATATCGTGGTAAACTTTACACAGCTGTGATTTAAGATACCCCTTGTAAAATAAGTGCAGAGAGACTAAAAAGTTCCAGTTCTTTTTTTTTTTTCTTGCCAGAGCCAATATTGTATCAGTTAGCTACTGCTGTGTAACAAGTCGTCTTGAAAACAACAGTTCATTCCGCATTCCCTTTTTTTAGGGTTGTTCCAAACTTTTCACTATTTTCATCAAAGAATAAAGCCACAAATATAAACATCCCATGGTGACAGAAATTCCTGTCACTTAAAGTCAGGTGAGGTTGTCAGACTAGTTGTCTCTCTCTTTCTCTCTTGTTTTCCCTCTCTGTCTCTGTCTCTCTCCTACATGCATTTTTGCACAGATTGATGGGTAATTGAATTTGGGAACTTCTATCACCAAGGCATTGGGGGTGCCTGCAGATATCCAAAGATTTCTAACTAAAATGCCAAAGCCCAGCCAAAGACCTTGCTGAACATTCCGTTTACCGCCCCCACACACCTTTCAATCAGCGATTCATTCTCTTCCCTACTGCTTCTTATGAAAGCATTTCCTCACCCATTCATACTCAGTGTCTGCTCCATGTGCATCTCTGTAAGGTAGTTTCCCCTCAAACCATCACTATGGTGTGGATTGAAGACATGCTCTTGTGCTGAATGTTGGAGGAGCACACGGGGAGGAGACATCGAAGCCGATGTTTCGGAGCATCTGCTGAGTGCTTTGTCCACTTGTTCTGTTGAGTCCTCTGTGCATCCGGTGACACCATTCACAGCTCCTTTGACAGATGAGCAAATCAAGGCTGAGCCGTGTTAAGTGCACTGAGCCTCAGGGGACACCCCGGCAGGGACGGAGCCAGGCATCCTCACAGGACCGAGGGACCGGGGCTGTGGGGGTGGGTGGTCCCCCACCAGCAGGCAGTTAGTGAGTGTTACTCATGGCTAGCGGTGGCCAGCCTGGCTCCTCGGGGTGCTCCCGACACCCTGACACACGGCAGGTCTCCTGTCTATCAGCTAGTCCATCTCCTACTGCAAGTTTGGAATGGCTCACGGAGTAAGAGGATGGTCACAAGAGGTCACTGGATGCCTGCCGTGTGCTGTGGGCAGGGCACGTCTTTCATGGGTGCCCTGCAACCCTGCTCATCCACCTGCACGGCGGCGCCACGCCCAGCCTGGCTGCCAGGAGTGGCAAAACTAAAGCCAGGCATTAACTCCACCCAGTCCAGGAGGCTTGGGCCAGCACACAGTAAGTCCCCTGCATATTTCCAGGCCTGAGTACAATCCTCCGAGCAGCTTATTCCAGGAAAGCCACACTTTGGTCAACAACACTGACTTTTAACATTATATTGACAAACACTGGACTCTGGTCTAAGGACCCAGAGCTGACATCCTATGCCCAGAGGCCCAAGGCGGGTAGTCACATTCTTATCACAAGGACAGACTCTCAAAGCCACCATGCTCCCAATGTTCCTTAACCTGGGGAACCTAGACAGGCCCTTTCTCTTGCCACTGGAGAGCAAAGGCTTTGGTTTGAAAAGACGATCTAATTTCCCTCTGTTTGCTTTGGGAATTAAAACATGAACATCCGCAGGAGGCTTGCAGGCTCCCACTGAGACCAATCGAGACATTTCCAAACACTGGATGAGCTGTTTGTCAACGGCTGTTCTGGGACAGGCAAAGGGGGAGGGCTGGCGAGCTGCCGGCAGCCTCCAGCGGCCTTCTGCTCCTGCAGCCTGCAGATGGTGCGGTTACTCTGGGCTGGGCCTCGGGGACACCTGTCCCCACTTATGTCTCTGGAGCTGTGAGAACCTGGGAGCTGAAGACTCCTGTACACATGGATCCTGGGTAGCTGGGTCAGGTCTGGCCTGCAGCTGACTGTGATCATGACTGTGATCAGGCCAGGAGCTGCAGGGACCTGTTCTTGGAGGCCTCCACTGGGTTTGGCCCAAAACCCTCCTAGTTCATTGTGACTCACTAGCTGTTCTCTCAGAACAGAAAATAAGAGAGGGGGACTCTAATAGCACTGAATGAAGAGGTGGAGTTGCAATCCGGAAGGACGGTGCAGATGAAACTCTTCTCCACTGAAGACCACTGGAGCAGCAGGCTGTGGTTGGAATGGGTCAGACTGGGCCATTTTGGGGAGGACAAGTAGCCTTCATTATGCAGGAGCTCACTGCACCCTTTAAAAGGGTCAGGCATCAGGGTGAGAGTTGCTAGCACTGTGGGGAAAGTAGAGTGAGGCCTCTGTTACAGGGCGCATCCAGGCCAGGGGGCTGAGGCAGACAGACTTGAAGGTGACCCCGGTGATCCCTGGGCCCTTGCCCTGTGCAGTTGCCCCTCGAGTGTGGGTGGGTCTGGGTCTGGCTTCTAACCTCCAGGACACAGTGAAGGGCATGGCTGGCGCCCTTGTGCTCATTTTGCATGAGACTACTCAGCCGTCCAAGCTGAGCCACCCTGTGGATGTGATAAAGGAGCACCCACCTTCCTGGAGAAGTCTTGGTGGCTAGGCACTTCCACACAGGCTGGCCTCCTGCTGACCACCACAAAGAAAGAGCCAAGTGCTTCGTCCCACAGCTGCGAGCTGATGAGCTCTTCCAGCCTCCTGATCAGCTTGGAAGCGGATCCCTCGCTGGAGGAGCCGCCGGATGAGAACGCAGCGCTGCACACCTTCATGAAGCTGTGAGGAGCCTGAAACAGAAGCCCAAGGAAGCCAGCATGACCCCGGCCTGTGAGGCTGTGAGCCCATCTGACTGTGGTCGTAAGCTCTGGGGTCGGCAAGAATATGTAATGAAGAGATAGAGCTTCATACCCAGGTCTCTTGTTTCCAGTTACTGCACACTGCAGACTCAGTGACTTAATGCTGACACCTCCAGTGTCTGGCTCCCCCTAGGGTGAGGCATCCCGAGGAGCATAGTGGACACTGCAGCGTCTCTCCTGAGCCTCCCGAGATCACGTCACCCAATCTAGACTCAGTGTGGGAGTGGCACACAGTGGGAAGACATGGGTAGCAGGAGGCAGTGGCCTGGGGACACCCTGCAGGCTGGCAGCCCTGGTCCTTCCCTCCTCGGGCTACTCTCTGCTCCATGGCTCTGCAGAAATGCTCCCTTCTCACGCTCTTTTAGTTCATCTTCCAGGACTTAGCAGGCCCCATTGGAGCTGTTCAGAGTCAGGAACTTGCATGCTCTAGGGGCCCTCAAGATTGAGTGCAAAAATCTCTGACCACATGCACGCACACACACACACACACGCACACACACACAGATGCACACACGCACACACGCTCATACATGCTTGCACGCTCAACTCCAGTCAACTCAGCTCTGGACTTGTCCAAAGTCAGGCCGATGCCCCTGACCAATGGCTGGCATTTTCCTGCGCTCCGGGGTCTCCCCTGTGTTTGCACCCACATGTTTCCAGCCATACTCCTTCCCTTTCTCATAGGAACCCTGACCCAAGACGTCGGCCTCCCCAGAATAATGCAGTGAAGGGGAAAGGAGCACAAGAGGGAGAGAGGCGATGAGATTTTAATTTTCAACTCCAGGTGTCAAAGCCAATTTCATGCCTACTTTGCAATCAGAGCAGGGGATGTGACTGAAGTTGGTGGCTATCGGGGCAGGCTTCTGAGGCTTTGCAGAAAGAAACTTGCTCTGATAAGGACAAAAACTCAGCCTCAGAGTCCATTCAGCTGCTGCAGTCTAGTGCCTGGAGCAGGGACCGCAGTGCTGGGAGAGGGGACATGGTTACCCATAGGCCTCAGCGCCAGCTCTGCTCCCAGCAGCCTTGGGTCTTTTGAACAATCTAATTTCTGTGCCTTAGCCCTGACCGCCCCTGAAACGGGCCCCGGCCTTGGAGGGATGACATGAGCGCTCAGACAAGTGACCCAGGCTGTCTTGTCAGACATACTTTTGTCAAAGAGCAAGAAGAGAATAGATTAGAACTCAAAATGTTACTGGAGCCTTGGAAGCTGGGAGGTAGACATTTATGTGAAGTCGAGAGATGTGTGTAAGCCTAGTGGGCAAATAGTTTAAATTTATTTCTCAAAATTGCCCTGGGGTCATCCTGGGATCCAGGATTCTAGGTCGCCAGGCAAAACTGTCTCCCTCCAGCTATGGAATCTCCTCCAGGTCACGTGCCTCCTCCAAATGCTATTTGCAGAGTGCCCGCCGTGTAGATTACCAAGCACTTAAATCAATCAAATGGGCACCAGGTGTGGTGGTGCACCCTGGACCCCCACACTCGGGAGGCTGAGGCAGGAGGACCAAGCTACAACATGAGACCCCACTCAACAAAAAATGAAAATAAAATAATGCCGTCACTTTTCTGCTCAGCTTCACATCTTCCCAAATTCCCTTTCAGGCTCCAGGCAGGCTGGTCTGTCCACCCCGGTGGTCAGACAGACAGACAGAGGAAACAGGAGGAGCTGACAGATGAGGAGAAGGAAATCATCAACAGGGTGATTGCTCGGGCTGAGAAAATGGAGGAGATGGAGCAGGAGCGGATCGGGTGAGGCTGATGTTTCTGCCCTGAAAGCCACTGGGGGCGGGAGCGGGGTCTGGGCTGCAGGGCAGCTGCCTCTGGGTGTTGTCCTCTGCGACCTGTTAGGACAGACCAGGCACCAGACACTCCCAGAGTCCTTGCTGCGGGAGATGGGCAGAACGGGCTGGGCATGCATGGAAGTAGGGGAGGAGTCCTGAGGGGAAAGGGGTTTGTCACTGGAGCCGGCTCGGGGTGTCTAAGCCCACAGCAGCCTCATGGCTATGTGTTCTGCCACTGTGGCCGTGGGGACACATCGTGGGCAGCAGTGCATACAGAATGCCCACACTCACCTGCACATACTGGAAGGCCTGGCCTCCTGGAATACAGAGAACTGCAGTTTCCAGAGCCTGGCCAGGCCACGTGCGGGGCAGCTGGAGAGAGGCTGGTTAACGGTCACAGGTCTGCAGGTGCCATCTAGGGCTCTCCAGCTGCACAGGACAACCAGGCTGGCATCAAGTAATCATATGTTTGCAGTAGCTTTGGAATGTCCCATGCTAAGAGCATCAAGTGTGAGGGCTGTGCAGATTACCGTGATCTGACTGTTACACAGGGTGTACGTGTACTGAGATGTCACACGGTAGCCTGTGTGCTCGTGCACGTCTGTAATGCTAGTACTCTAGGAGGCCAAGGCAGGAGAATTCCAAGTTCAAACCCAACCTGGGCAATTTATTGACGTAGAAAGACGTAATCTCATAATTAACATTTTTTTAAGGTTTTTTTTGAGACAGGGTCTCGCTTTGTGGTTCAGGCTGGCCCTGAGCTCAGCCTCCAACTCACATCACAATCCTCCTGCCTCTGCCTCCCTAGTGCTGGGATCACAGGCATGAGCCACCATGCCCGGCACTGTGGTATGTGGAACTGGTTGCTGCTGGGGTGAGTCTCCATGCCCAGTATTGTTATGTGGTTACCGGGGATCAAACCCAGGTCCTTGAGCTTGTAAGACAGGCGCCGGAACCACTGAACTATATCCCTGGCCCATAATAAACATTTTTCATAAGTGGTTCAGTGTGAAGGACCAGGCCTTACTCCCCAGCACTGCGCAAAAGAAATCACACTGTGCTGCACAGATGCATGCAGGTGTATGTAGGGGAGAGAGGGACACTGCTGGCATGAAGGACTGGGTCCTGTAAGGGGCAGCAGTGTGGACTGAGGCTGCAAAAGTTACCCTTTGGGTCTGGACTGGGAACCGGACTTCCGTCCCAGCTGCCCATTTGTCTGCAGTGGATGTTGGGCAGGTGGTTTTGCTTCTCTGAGCCCATTTGCTCACGGGAAAAACAGCGAAGTGAGGAAAGGACGGTGATGGTGTCCTGTGCTCACACCAGGACTTGGGAGGTGGTGCAGGTGCAGTTCTGCCTAGGCTCAGTATGGTCTCTGGTGAATGAATGCGCTGAAGGAGGGGAGGGCCGGGCTTGGGTGCAGAACCTTGAGAGCATGCACAGGAGACAGCAAGGCTCTTGGGAGCAGGCATGATGTGTGGGACATTCTCTGTGCCTCAGTTTCCTCAGCTGAAGACTGGGGCTACCATTAATACTCGCCTCTTGGTACAGTTTTTTTTTTTTGAGACAGGGTCTCGCTTTGTAGTTCAGGCTGACCCTGAGCTCAGCCTCAAACTCACAGCAATCCTCTTGCTTCTGCTCCCCGAGTGCTGGGATTACAGGTGGGAGCCACCACGCCTGGCACTGTGGTATGTGGTACTGATTGCTGGTGGGCGTAAGTCTCTACCCCCAGCACTGTTGTATATGTTTACCAGGAATCGAACCCGGGGCCTTGTGCTTGCAAGGCAGGTGCTGGAACCACTGAGCTAAATCTCCAGCCCTCTTGGTACAATTTTAATTGGTGTACTAACAGTTACCATTGTGCCCCTCACGTGTTTCATAAAGGATGGTGATTGACGGTGACTTTTAAAAGAACAGGCTTGCTGTTGACTGGCTGGCGCTCCAGGTCTCCGGTCGTGCCCCACTGTCGGGTTTGGCAAGCCCTGGAGTTTTTTGGCCCCTGGCTTCCCGTGGAGGAAATTTGCCAGGCTTTCAGGGAAGTGGGGCCAAATCGGAGCTGACGGAGGGTGCTCTGCTGACACGGTGCAGTTCTTTCTGCCTGGCTTCCTGGGTAGGGAGGGCAGCCTGGTCCCAGAAGAGTCCTTGCTGGCAGCTTTGCCAGAGGCGAACCCGATGCTATTTGTAGCTCTGAGCTCCGACTGCGGGTGCTCCTGCTCCACCTATGCTTCCCTGCGAGGGGATGAGAGCAGAGTCAGATACAAAGCGGTGCAGCTCCACACAGGGAGCAAGCCTGGCCGAGGGTGCTGGCTGGGGCTCCCACCGCAGAGTTACCGGGACATCAGGGTCTCAGCTTCCCCGCTCATCAGAGGAGTCAATGTGGTGCTTACCATCCTTCTTGGGAAGACTTGACAGCATCTGGGGTGCTCAGGGGGACCCCACACGGTGTTACTGGCTGTGTCTCCAGAATAAAGTAAGTTCCAACCTCCAGCATCCAGCCGCCCATGGGCCAGGGTCTGGGGACCCCTGCTGGAGGGTATAGAAGTCTCAGGATAGATCTTAAGGAAAGATAGTTCTGAGTAAGAGCAAGTTTAAGAGTCAGCGAGGCAGGGGAGTATGACCTTTGGCAAGTGACCTAGGGTCTCTAAGCCTCTGTTTCCTCATCTGAGCAGAGAGGATGGCAGCACCTGTGACAGGGCTGGAAGGAGCCATTCATGAGTTAATTCCAACGAAGTTTTGAAATATAGGGTTTGGCACATAGGAAGGGCTCGACAACTTCCTTTGTGTCAGCCAGTGTCCCATCCAGCTCATCAACCCTGCGGGGCCTCCCAGGGCTGCCAGAGCTGGCTTAAGTTCTAAGAGGGCACAGCCCGCAGGCCTCCCTGGGGCAGTTCTGTGACGTTCAGTATCCTCAGGGGCCTGAGCACACAGGAGCCTGTGCCATGCGGCAGTCTGGAGCTGCCTCCTTCCCGGAGCTGGGAGAAGTCTAAGCCATCGCTCACCCTCGGCCTTCAGTCCAGCCCCAAATGATGGCTGAAGCAAAGCCATCATTTCTGAGGCAGAAATGATGGCCAGGTGAGACACCCACTAGCTGGCCTCATTATGCCCCTATGTCCCTTCTTCAGGTGGGAAGTGGGGTCTCGTGCTTTGTTCTGCCTGCTGGTCATAACCAACTTTCTGTGTAAAGGGAGCACATTGCTGGCAAGAATTAGGAAACAAAACCCAGCCGGGTTGTCTCAGTCATCTATGCTGTGTAACAAACCACTGAAAACATAATGATTGAAAACCATGTCTTTTTTTTTTTTATGATTTCATAGGTTAAGTATTCAAGCAGGGGCTCTGCTGGGCAGGTTTTCTGCTCCAAGGGTTGTTGCCTTACTTGTGCGTAGCTGATGGCTAGACTAAGCTGGGTCAGCAATGGAGCTCTCTCTCCACATGGCCCTCTCTCCGTGACCTTTGCTTGTTCAGTTGGCTGCCTAGCTCCTTCACATGGCGGCTGAAACCCAGGGGAGTGAAGGAAGAAGTTATCGGGTCCCTTGATAGCCATCTCTGGCGGGACATCTTTTCTACACCTTTTTCGGGGACAAAGAAATAGGTCCCACCTCCTCAGAGGAGTGAAATGTGTGTAGGGAAGGGAAGTGTTCCTGACCAGCGTCTTGCACACATTACCATACTATACAAAAGGCAAGCATTTAATATAGCATTCTCAGAGGTATCTCAGAGGCCCCAATGACAGAATGTTACCTAACCTCATGAAAAGTCGGCTTCTTTTCCTACATGTTAGAAAATATAGCCATGCTATCCCTCTTCAGTTTTTTGTGGTTTTTATTTTATTTTATTTTTTGGCTTTTGTGGTATGAAGGATTAGGCTTCAAGCATACTAGCCAAGTATTCTATCACTGAGCTATGTCCTCAGCCCTTAAAAAAATTATTTTGAGACAAAACTCACCTGCTTGCCCAGGCTTGCCTCAAGCTTATAATCCTCCTGCTTCTCTCTCTCAAGTAGCTGGGATTATAGGTGGGCTGCACTATCCCTGGCTCTCCACAATTTCTATGCCTTTTCTTAGGCTTAATTCCAAATTCCCAGGAAAAGAACTCTGATTGGTCTGCTCCCCTGGGTGTCTGCCCCTCATCCAATCAGAGGCAGCCAAAGGCATATATGGCTGCTGGGGGCTTCTGAACCTGGCCAGGTCATTGGTGAGTTGGAAAGACACATATTCTGTTGCCTGTATTCTGCTTCTTTCTGTCTGGAGCTGCTCAAAAGCATTTATTTGCTCACATGTCCTGGCTGCAGAGGGACTGACAGCTGGATGCTATCTATCAGAGGTCAGCTTCCTAAACAGATGGGCTCCAAAAGTAATTAGGATTTGTCATTAACCTTGGCGTACAGACACAGTGATGGAGGAGGACGTCAGAGTGTTGCAAGGAGACCTGTGTGGACAGGAGCTGTCACCTCCCCACCTGGGTTCCATCATCCTCCCCATCTTTCTGGCATGGAATTGTTCCAAAGCGTGGACAGAGAGGGAAGGGAGTCACGATGCTGAAAGCCCTCTGCCTTCACTTGGACAGACATCTTCCTGTGGTTTGACAAAGAGACCATAAACGAAGCGACGCCTTTCTGGGTCTGAGAGAAGACCCAGACCTGAGGCTGGGGCTGCCTGTGGCTGCAGTTCAGGAGCTTGAGGGCCTCCGAGGGTTATAGATGTATCTATGCTTGTATCCAGAGGGAAGATTTAGAGATTTCTTCGGGTTTGGGGGGACTTTATTCTCCCCATGCTACGAACTAGTGAATACGACCCCAGCTTCCCCAGGGACCAGGCCAATGCTTCTCATCATCCATCTGGCCCTAACTCCTTCTGGGATCCATACTAGATGAGGATGAATATCTTCTGGGTTCCTTAATTAGCCTAACAGCTGCCATAGAAAAGAGTGTGAAGAAATATGTCCTGTGACCTGTGACCCCAGCCAGCTGTCATGGTATCATTTTATTTCACCTTGCAGTCTCTCTGCCCTCACTCAGAGATGTGAGTCTGGCTGGTGTCTCCTGCCCCTCCAGCTCAGCGTATCGGCCTCGGTGGTCTTGATGTCTGGGGCAGATAACGGGACACAGGAGTGTCTTGTGTGCCATAGGAGGATTAGCAGCATTTCTGGTCTTTGCCCATCAGATACCCGTACTTATTCTTCACCTGTTGTCACAACCAAAAAGGTCTGCAGACACTACCCAGTGTCCTGTGTGGCAAAGTCATCCTCTATTTAGGACCATCCCCTTGCCTTTATGCCGCATTTGTAGGAGATAATCAGAGCAGGCTTCTCTTACAAAGGGTCACACACCAGCCAGCATGTAGCTTTGGTATGTGCTATACTGTGACCCCACATCACCCTATGCAGTACCTCATAGTCTCATCGTGCCCATTTAACAGATTAGAAAACTGAGGCATATAGAGGTTAAGGAACTTGCCTGGCATCACAAAGTTAATAAACAATAGGGCTGGAGTGATGAGACCAAGCTGCTGGTCCTAGGATTCCCATGCTTCTCCATGGTATATTTCTGTTCTTCCATAAAGATATGAGCCTCCAAGCATTGTGGTAGGAACTTTTAAATAAGCTATATTTCCTTTCATTGCCATAAGATCCTCATGGAGAAACAGAGTCTTGTCTCTGCTTTTCAGCTCAAAACACCAAAGTTGAGGTCAAGCCGTCTGTCTGGGGCACCCAGCCCTTCTGCAGCCAGACTTGACTTTGAACTTGACTCTGATCTCCGTTTCTTCTGCTGACTTTGAGGAGTACAGGTAGGAAGGCAGTTGACTGTGGCTTCGGGTGTGTGAGAAGTCAGTCGCTCATCCGTCAGGTTACTTGACCCCACCTCCTCCATGCCTTCCTCCCACCACTGTGACCCTTGCCCCCTCGGGCCTCGGTGCCAGGTTCTCCAGACTTCGTTTTGTGTGACAGGAAGGGACAGAGAGGGCCAGATGGAGCTACAACTCTAAGCACTTAAGAAAGAGACTTCATTCCCCCTGCTCCCCGGCATCCAGCTCTCTCTGCAGACCCTTTTCTGCTACTTGTAGGCTGTGAGATAACTTCCTTCTATGTGCCTCAGTTTCCCCATCTGTAGAGTGGGTGTGAGTCTCACAAGTTTTAACAGCTTCAGGAAAACATGCTCGGAGGATCCCTGGCACAGTAAGCAGCCACAGTAATAGCAATGGCTGTAACTATCACCAGGCTTATGGCTGGGTCGGCATCGACCCCATGGGCCCAGCAAGCCCTGTCTCTCTCTCCTCTCTCAGTCCCTCATCTTCACGAGCCAGGCTGACCTCACCCTGAAGTTCTGAGGCCCAGGCCGCAATCTGTTCCCTGGTCTCTCGGGTGGAGATCGGGATTTGTGGCTCCATGGGTGGCGATGGTTGGGAACAGCAGTGACAGTGCACGAGTCTGACACAGCCTTGCGTTCTCGCCACTCAGTCACTTCAGGACAGGGTCACAAGAGTCTGAAGGCCAACCTAGGGCCCTGCCAGTTGCACAGCATATGGTCCCATCTCAACCCCAGAGAGTGCCAAGTTAGACTCAGTGGCCTCATCTCTGCCCATGTGGCAGTTAGGGTGAGAGGAAGAGCCAGCAGCATGATTCTGGAATTGACAGCGGGTGTGTGAGTAAAAGAGAGAGAAAGACAGACAGACAGTGACAGGTGCAACCTGGTGCACGCAAGCACACATGCACACACATGTATACACACACACACACACACTCGCTGCATCTAAACTATCACTGTGAAATCAGAGCTTCTAAAGGTAGCTGATCCATCCCTCAGCCAGTGGTCAAGACACTGCAGCAACACAAGCTTCGAGGCTCCAGAGCAGTCACTGCAGTGTTTCTGGGTCCAGCCTGGGCTCTCCCAGGGGGCTGGAGCTGCAGGAGCCAGGGGCGGTCAGCCTTGGTGTGGCCCGGGTCCCGCTGTGCAGGGGAAACAGACAGGGCTGAAGCCCTGCGCATGCAGGCCGCACGGGCACGCGTGTGAAAGCCTGTTCTTGCATGCAGATTCTGATCAGACCCATTTTTTGTCTGTGTGCATGCAAATTCAGGTGCACAGACATGTACCGGCACATGTATCCAGGGCATACATGTTCGTGTCTGGGTGGGGGGGCCATGCGTGTGTGTGCATGTTTAGAAATGGACACACGAGTCCTGTACATTTCTAGTCACTGCAGGTCTTTGAAAAGCTCTCAAAGAACCAGTTTCACACGTGGATTATAGCTGTGGGGTTACACAGAAACATGTGAGAACAGGGAATTATTAAAGCCACATATTTCCACAGAAACACTGAGCAGCCACTATGGCTGTGTGGTTTCCATGTTCCGGGCTGTTCAGAAGCACAGCTCTGTTTTCTGTGTGCACAAACCCTACAAGGTGAGGACTTGGTGTCTCCTAACTTACAGATGAGGGAAGTGGGGCACAGAAAGACGAAGGTGCTGGCCCGGGGTCACAGAGCTAGGACGTGGCCACACCCACCCGTGGAGACGGGCAGGCTCACTCCCGAGCTGGCATCCCCAGCACTGCCTGCTCTCTCCTATTTCCAGATTTGGCAAGCGTGTTTGTGCAGGTGTGGTGTATAGATAGAGGTGTGTAGGTGTGCTGTAGATGTATGCACAGGTGTGTGCAGGTATCTGTGCGTGTGTACAGGAGTGTATGTGTACGGGGTGTGTGTGTAGGTGTGAGTGTGCAGGGTTTTTTTTGGTATGTCTGTGTGTACACAGGGATGGGTGTGTGCATGTGTGTAGTGTGTAGGTATGGCTAAAGGTGTGTGAACAGGGGCTTTCACTCCCTTGGGGGTGGGCATAGGGCCTGGAGGAGGTGATCAGAAACTCAGCTTTTGCGGTCTCCGCAGCCAGGTGAGGCGGGATCGGCCACGTTCAGACCCGAGCCAGCCAGGAAGAGAAGCTGGCAGGCCACGGGGCAAGGATGTGGGCGAGGTGTGCGGGATAATGGGCTGGAACTGTCCCCACGCATTTCTTCCTCTTAGGATCTTGTATTCTCTGAGACTCCAGAGGTCCCTCTGTCCTCTCCCCCACCGTCCAGCCCACCGCCATGCTGGCGTCCATGCCTGTCCTTCCTCCAGGGTCCTCCTGAATGTCCCCGTCCCTCATAGCAGCCTGTGCCAGCTCCAGAGAGCTCAGTCTGGGCCTGTGTAGATGCAGCCGAGTCCCTCGGGGATGCCGGCTCCCCGAGGTTTGCTGGTGGTGGGTCCTACCCCTGGCGCTCGGCAGGGGCTCCACACATACCTGTCTACCTCCATTTGGAAGCCAAGTCACTTGTTGGGAGCCCGCTTCCCGTCACATCCAGAGGTCATCCCCTGGTGGCCGGAGGAGGGCACATGCTCCTTTCGGGTGTCTCTGGAAACATCCGGCTTCCCTGAGTCATCGACCCTCGGCCTGGGGCAGGCGTTTTCCGAGTGTGCACAGTCACGGTACAGTTAATGGTGTATATAGAGGCTAACTAGGTAGTGACAGCGACTTAGTGTCCAGCTAACTGGGCACTTAACATGAGGGGTAGAGACCTCCGGCAGGCAGATAAAGCCAGGCCGCTGGTGGGGACTGGCCTCCTTGTCACAGAAGGAGCCCCTGGTCCAAAACAGGAGATCTTGGTGACCCGGGCCCAGAATCTGAGAATCCCTGGGTGCACCCACCACCCCTGCTCCCCAGAGAGGCTCAAGGCGCAGCTCGCCTGCCTGAGCCCTCACAGCTCAGTCCAGGGAAATGGGACCCAGAGAACACAGGTCATTCACGGTGGTTCGTTTGCTGAGAGGAAGCATTCAGACCCACGTTTGAATCCTTGGTCTTCGTTGCTCTGTCTTCAGAAATGCACTTTCTTCTCTAACACAAGATGACTCGTATATCACTAATGGATGCTTGACGTGGGGGTGGGGCAGAGGCGGGAAAGTTCCCCGCGGTCACAGCACTGGGTGATAATCACTGTGAATATTGTGATGGTTTCTTCCTGGCTTTTGTTGCATTCACTCACTAAAAGTATTCACATGAACATGTTCTACCCATAGACTGCCTGCCTGCTTACATCCTGACTCTCGGGCCTCTGCGTTTTCCCACAGGACCATGAGAAGCAGAGATGTTCCTCCGCAGTGCGCCTATTGCAGTAACTCTGCATGTATGGCCAACAGCTCTGGAGCCCTTTGAACGTGCATTCCTGCCTTCCCTCGTCCTGTGGAGCCAGCCCCTGAGCTCTGAGCTCTCCCCCAAGGCCATCCAGATGTGCTGTACATTTAGGAATACTCTCCCCCATGAGCCTCTTAGCACCAGCATCGGGCTTACTCAGCCCTGCCTGGAGGGGGTTGTCACGGTGATATTTCTTTAATACCGGGTGATTGACACATAGTCTCCTCTGTGCGTATTAGAGTAACAAAGCTGAAATGTTTAACCACAGGGTATAAACCCATTTGTAACCCAGGATCTCCCGTGACACAGTTTTGATTGCTGAGAGTTATTGCTGAGTTTAAAATCTGGGGCTTAGGGGCCTTCCAAATTGTGGCTGAAGCTTTTAGAGGTTCAGAGAGGTTTCCAAATGGGCAGGCTGCAAGAAGCTTCCCGATTACTTCCGATCTTAGGTGCAAAAGGAAGAGACCTATCTGCATCTCACAGCCTCCCTCTGTATTGGTCTGCACTGAATTCCCAAATAACAAGGCCTGAATAAGAGCCTGAACCCATTTCCCATTAAAAAAAAAAAGTGTGGCTCGCAGCCAGCATTCATTTAATTCTCAGCAATCGAAAATTGCTATATTTTGTAAATGGAAACCACACTACTAAAAACAGAATACTATAAATAAAATGACATCTTTTATTTCTAAAGACTATTGTTATAGTACAGCAGTGCTAAAATCATAAAAGCAGGATACTTCATGGCCACCCCTTGGGGTCAGGTCAGGCAGACTCTGTCAGGGTCAACGCTGCAGCCGCAAGTGCCACCAGCAAGGATTCTTGGGGCAATTGAAATCTGTTGGCCCCGTGTGCACAGTGGAAGCCAAGGAGAGCCAGCTGGCACCGTGGGACTGGGGGTGCCGTGGGAGGGAGGTTGCAGTGTGGTTTGTGGATGGTGAGCACCTCTCTAACCCTCACTGTCCGGGGAGAGACCGGAGAGCCCTGTGTCCCTAACGAAGTTCACTCCAGCTTAGACTAATCAGTGTGACACATTCTCTTCCTGCGCCACCTTAGAGAGCTGGACATGTGGGACGGAGTCGCGGGGCCTTCGTAGGAAACCAAGACAGTTAGTCAGCACAGAAAGCTAGACACTAGGCCCGGCTGTGAGCTGGGAAGACCCCTTACCCTCTGTGCTTCTGGTTCCTGGTGACAGCGAGGGAGCAGGACCCATTTCCCAGCTAGGGCAATGGGTGAAGCAGATAGTGGGGAAGAAGGCTGCGCCCAAGAGAAAGGCCATTGTGTCCTTGCTGTCCCCTTCCACCTCAAGTCCGCCTTGCTGGCCCAGTGCTTTAAATCCCAGAGCATCAAAGGTGTCTTGCAGTTAATCTACAGACTGTTCTTAACTTTGGCAATGACTTGGCAGAGAGAATCTAACCTGGCAGCTCAAACAAACAGTGGCATGAGTGCAGCCGTGTTCCAGGGAGTTGGGTCGTGCAGCCTCAGTTTCTCCCACCTTTGCGCACAGTGGAGGGGCCCGGGCCCTGGAGCCCCAGCAATACCAAGAAGCACCACATGACAAGCATGGGCATAACCCAAACCCCCTGCTTTCCAGATGAGGAAACAGATGCCCCAGTCAGTGCAAATTCAGATTTCTTGGCTTCATTTTGGGAGTTCTTCAGAGAAGAAACTGTTTGGTCTTTTCTTTCTTCCGTTTCTTTTCCTACTCCGGTTTGAACCTGGGGACTTCGCTCTGAGCTACATTCTTAGTCCCTTTTTCATTTTTCTGAGAAAGGCTCTCACTAAGTCTTCAGAGTCAGACTCCCAGGACTCTGGAATTGCAGGTGGGCACTGCCATGCCCAGTGACAGTTCAGCTCCTTGTCCCCACTGCAGGGAACAGAACCAGCTGGGATGGCTGTATGTGCAACTCGGTTCATGCATTTGAATGACTGAGGGCCGTGGGGGAGGGAGGGCAACAGAACCGGGCAGGGTGGAGGTCTGCCTGCTCCAGGAGCCTGGTGACTCCATGTGGTATGTGGGCGTGTGCAGCAGGATGGTGGAGCAGTTAGGAGGGGAACCCAAGAGCCCGGTGTCCGAAGTCCACATCTCAGGGTTCACTTAGGTCACTGCTCAGCCTCTGTGCTTGCGTTGTCCCTTTTAATAAATGAGACGTGCTCCCTTGGGGATATGTTGAATACACTTAACCCGGCACACAGCACAGCACTGCCAGGTCAGGACTGCCTGGTCCTGATTGCCAGGACCATCAGTGGTTTCTGATGATTCTGCACGGGGCTGACACGGAGCTGTTCCGTGTGGTGAGAGGATTGCACCACACACTGCTGGCCTGGGACAAATCGAACGCGGCCCCTACGGTGCAGTTTCTTCTACTTGCTCTTAGGCACTGTGGTGGGATCAAGATGGGCACTGTCCGTAGTCCTCAGCTTCCAGGGCAGCTGGAAGCACTTGTTAAGAAAACTGACTGCGTTGCTCGGTGCCTGTCACCATGTAAGTGCTCAACAACCACCTGCCCTGGCACCTCCAGACTCTGAGGCTATAGGCTGAGGCCTGCTCCAGTCACTGGCTCCAGTGTCTTGTAGGAATCGTTTCTGGAAAGGAGCCTGGTGGGCAGGGAGTGGAGGGGAGCTGGGAGCGAGGAGCTGCACCAACCTCTTCCCTGTTGTCTGATTTGGGTCACACAGAAGTGGAGGAGCCATCGAGCCCCGGAGTCAGTGTGGGGGTGCCGCCAGGGTCCTCAGAGACCGTGACGCCCCCAACAGTCCTCATGTACACAGTGTCCTCTGAGGGACCCAGACCAAAGAGTGTTAAGAAAACAACAGCAGCAATAAAACCTGGGTCCCACAGCTGTGGAGGTTGCACTGCCGTGTCACCTCATTATTCACAAACAGCTTGGGCCAGCAGCACCCCTGCACCATGAGAGCCTCCTAGAAATGCTGCCCCTCAGCTCCCTCACCCCAACCTCGTGTCTTAGAGTCTGTTTTCTAACAGGGTCCCATGTCTTCTGTGTGGCAGGCTGGCATGAGGTGGGGACAGAAATGGACCCTGAAGCTTTGGGAGGTAGATGCAGTGGACCTTGGTGATTGGGTAGCTCCCTGACTGCCAGGTTTCTGGCTTGCGCAGTAGTGGGCAGTAATGTTCTCTCCTGAGCTTGGGGAACTGGTGTCCAGGGTGGCGATGGAGAAATACCAAGCCAGTGAGCTTGGCGCAAAACCACAGCCAAGCTCAGGTGTTATGTAGACACCTGGATAACAGATCTGGAGCTTGAAGGCAGGTCTCTGGGGTGTCACACAGGGTGAGAAGGGCCAGATGGGTTCTCAGTCTACAGCCGTAGACTGGGTGGACTTTGAGGGGTGTGGATGCTGAGCAGGACTCCGGTGCTCTACACAGAATTTGAAGATCATGGACCCCTTCTAGGGGAAGGTCTGCGCCACCATGAGGTGTTCAGTGACAGAGCCCAGAGGCTAAGTCCCTCACTGGGACACTGGGGAACATGATGGTGGGCCCCGGCCTGCAAGGCCTTACTCCCGTCTCCCTCCAGGCGCCTGGTGGATCGCCTGGAGAACATGCGGAAGAACGTGGCCGGGGATGGGGTGAACCGCTGCATCCTGTGTGGGGAACAGCTGGGGATGCTGGGCTCGGCCTGCGTCGTCTGTGAGGACTGCAAGAAGGTACTATCGCCCTCTCACTTCCCTTCCTGCCCCGCACCTGCGCAGAGGCCAAGCTGCTGCTTTGGGGTCTGCAAACCTGGAGGTTCTGAAGGGTCGTTGGCAGGACGTGGATTCTGCCTGAGTGCTCCCCTGCCCAACTGTCCTCCAGGGTCACCCCTGGAGCTGGTAGAGCCTGTGGGAGCCCTGGCTATGGCTACCAAGTGTTTCAGTCACTTCCTAGCATTGAATCCAAAATCCACAATGTAAAGCGGGACAGGTCTTTTGGGGATTCCATTTCTGGTCAGCTAGTGCCAAGGCAGAAATGCATGGAGGAGAGGCCTGGCGGAGGAGGGCTGCTCAACTCATGGCAGCTAGGAAGCAGAGAGCAGAAAGGAGCCAGCAAAGGAGACATACCCCAAAAGAGATGCCCCTGGTGACCTGTCTCTTTCCACTAAGCCCTGCCTCTCCATAGTATGTTCAGCCGTGAGCTCACTTAGCCATGAAATTAATAAGTCTCATTAACAGGTTAACTCATTCCTGAACATGGCACTTCCATGATCGAATCTCCTTCCAAAAGCTCTACCTCTCATTACTTTTCGGGGGCACTTTACATGTTCTCAGCATGGTCTCCCAAAAGGAAGAGGTACAAGAGACTCAGCAGGCCTCTCTCCAGCCAAGACCAAACACCTGGGCTTTGCGAGCATTCTTGGGGAGTCTCTGGGGGCTCCTAGCACCCGCTCCCCACCTCCTCCCTGCACTGTCCACACCTCACAGAGCTGAGGCAGCTGTACCGCTGTCTGTGGCTCTGCCCAGTTCCAGCAGGGGGATTCTAGTGAGCAGCCCAGCTGGGAACAGTCCCTTGGCCTGTCCTATTCCACTTAACATTTACAATGACATTTTGGGAAGGGCATATTTTTTTCTGAAAAATGTATCTGGTGCAGTTAACAAGACAGTGGGAATTTGTGGCCTACTGTGTTTTCCTGTTTCTCCTGACAGCCAGGACGCTCAGCCCCAAGTATACTGTCCAGCCACATAGTCATGGCTTATATCTAGATAGCTTCCTGCTCCAGACAGCACCGGGCTCCTTGCTGTGGTCCAGGTTGTCTTGGGTCGGATCCTTTTGGGAAAGAAGTAAATGAGTGAACTAAACGGATATCAAGCTTTCCTCTTAAAAGTGATGTCATGCCCTCTTGTGTGTGGCTGGAAGGTCAGACCTCACAGGGACCTGGAGAATCCCTCTGTCCGTGCTTAGGGAGGACTCATGTTCTTGTTCTTGGGATGAGAATCAGATCTGAAGTGTAGTCTGACTGGCATTGCCCAGCGCAAAAAAGGGTGAGGAAGGAAGGAGGGTTCTAGTTCTTCCACCCCCCAAGAGATTCTGGGGCTCCACGCCACCCCTGCAGCCTTCCCCGAACCCCGTGTCTCCTCCGAGTCACCTTGGGCTGTGCTTTGTCCCCAGAACGTCTGCACCAAGTGTGGGGTGGAGACTTCCAACAACCGCCCGCATCCCGTGTGGCTCTGTAAAATCTGCATTGAGCAGCGGGAGGTGAGTGGCCTGCGCCCATCTATCGCCCTTCCTTCCAGCTCCCTTTTCTCCCGGGGGTATTCGAAGAGTTGGGGGGGGGGGCTCTTGTGCCTATTTTGCCTTGTTTCTTTTGTTAGGGTCTCACTGTGTAGGTTAGGCCGGCCTTGAATTCACTAGGAGGCTCGAACTGGCCGCAGACTCGTGGCAGTTCTCCTGCCTCTGTCCCCCTGAGTGCTGGGGCTACGGGTGCATGTATCTTAAGGGTTTCGTAAGATGACTTCCGAGTGTTTAGATGAAGTTCTTTTCTTGTCTTCTCCACCTGTGGCTTTCCTCTCCCTCCTCTCCTCCTCTTCTCTCCTAATTCAAAGCCTCTGGCTCCCGCTTTCACACCATCCACGTTCCTCACCTTCTGGGTCTCGCTTTTCCTCTTTCCCTGCTTTGATTTTCCTTTCTCTCTATTCCACATCTCCTATCTTTTCTTTCCTCAAACTCCCCCCTTCACTTACGACACTTTCCCTGCCCGTCCTTCCTCTCTTCTCTCCCTCATTCTCTCGGCCACCCACACTGTCCACACCTTTCCCCCTGCTCTCTCTGTACTTTGTCTCTGCCTCATTCTCCTGTGGACTCTTTCCTTCCCTTAGACTTCCTTTTTGCTACTCACTTGACCCCAGTCTCTGATTTTCTCATCTTATACCTCTTGCTACTACTTCTTGCTTTTAATGTTGGGGCTTTTTGTTGTTTTTAATTTGTTTATTTTTGGAGACAGGGCCTCGCTATGTAGTTTAGGCCATCCTTGAACTCACTATGTAGCCCAAGCTAGCCTTTCACTTACAGTAATTCTCCTGCCTCAGCCTCCCTAGTGCTGGGATTATAGGTGTGAGTCACTATGTCCCGCTCCTTCTTACCTTTGAAACAGTGTTGATGGCCACAACCTTCCAGCTCTCAGTGAGGGGCTGGGGACTCACTCAGTGGGGTGACGCTGTGGTTGTTCTCAAAGGCCAGGGAAGAGTTGAGGGAAATCAAGTGGACAAGGAGCTCCCCAGGGGGAGCAGCAGTTACCACCCTGAGACTGAAAGACAGATGGAGAGGGAGCTTCTACCAGCTGGAAAGGCAGTCATCTGGTGTGATACTGTCACTGTCCAGCTGGCAGGGAGGGAGCCAAGGGAGCAATGCTGTGACTCTGGTCTCCTCCAGCCTGGGACCTCCTCTGCAGCGTCTCTTGAGCAAGTGATCCTAAAGGCAGAAGTCATGGGAGTCCATGCTGCTCAGCGTCCTGGGCACTGGCTGGTTGGGGGATGGTGTGAAGCGAATTATACAGACCCACAGAAGTGTCCATTGGTACGCAGCCAACATGAAGCCACAGGGCTAGAGGAGCTGCCTCTTCAACAACGACTGCAACGCCACCTTGAAGAGATGGAAGACTAGGCTGGGGATGGTGGCACGTGCACCTGTGATCCCACACTCTAAGAGACTGAGGCAGGAGGAGTGAGAGTTGATCCAGAGTGGGACAATTTAGTGAGACCGAGGCTCAACATTAAAAGTAAAAAGAGCTGTAGACATAGCTCGGTGTGAACGCACTTGGTTCAATCCCCAGTACCACAAAAGGAAGACTTCCTGCTGTGGGCAGGAAGCAGAGATACAAGCTGGCTCACAAAGGCAAAAGCAGTCATGGCTGGCTGCTGCTTCTTCTATGCCTCTCTCCTCCCCAGGTGTGGAAGCGCTCGGGAGCTTGGTTCTTCAAAGGCTTCCCCAAACAGGTCCTCCCACAGCCCATGCCTATAAAGAAGACCAAACCCCAGCAGTCCATCACCGAGCCTGCTGGCCTAGAACAGCCAACCCCTGAGCCCAAGCACACTGCCCGGCCTCCAGCACGAGGTAGGACCCCGAGCAAATCTCTTCTTCAGCACCAAGGACAGATCTCTGGCCAACTGGTCTCCCTGGAGGATGCCTGAAACAGTGCTTGTGTCTACACAGTCAGCCTCTGGACCTGCATCTAGGACTGCTTTGTCCACTTCATATTTACCATAGACCTTTACCAGGAAAGTAGTACAGAAACTCTCTAGCAAAGCCAGGCTGTCAGAAACTTTCCTGTCCCCCCTGGTGGAATGTTTAGAAATACAAAAGAAAGAGAAATTAAAAAACAAATCAAGACAGCTACCCTCAGCTGAAATATACCCTAGAATGTTGAGGGAGGGGGAAGCTTGGGATTTGCTGAGAAAACCTTCCTGGCCTGAGATATTTTTTCTATCAGCTATAAGCGAGTTTGAAATTAGATGAATTAAAAGTGAAAAATGAACTGAAATAAATGTAGTAAAAGAAAAATTATCACTCTTACTGCTGTTATCACTATTATAAAGTGTTATTATTGATTTTTAAATAATTGGGGGGCAAAACAGCAAATATTTTTAAAAATCACAATAAACACCTGATTTGATTGGATTAAACTCCTTGGACTGACCAGATAAAGCCCTTGCAGTAATTTCAGTGAACGATAAGCAATCAAATCTGGTCTCGATAGCAGCCCTGGAGTTGAGTTCAGATTGTGATTCTGAAAGCAAGTTTATAGTTGAAGTTCTCAAAACCTGTAGCATCAGCCAGGCATAGTAGCCCATTCCGGTAATCCCAGCACTCTGGGAGGCTGAAGCAGGAGAATCACCAGTTCAAGTCCAACAAGGGAAACTGTAACTTAGTGAGATACTGTGTCAAAAAAAGTTTTTTTTTAGTGAAAAGGCTAAGGGTATAGCACAATGTGAAAGCCTCAGAGTTAATCCTCAATCCTGGAAAAACAAAACCCACACTGAGAACCCAGCTGAGTCCCTCACAAAATGATATTTCAAGGCACCTAGCACAATGCCTGGCACTGGAAGGCACTCAACAAGCGCTTTCTCCCTGGTGAGACACCAGCAATCCCCACACTTCGCAGAGTTGCCACACTGTTGGCAGACATGGCATTCCACCACTGGAGAAGCTTCTTTCTGGTCAAGGATTACCCTTCTTGATTGCAAAGACTACAGGATAGCTAGGTTCTTTAAAGTCTGTATGCTCACTGGGGCTTGTGAATTCAAAGAAAGGCAAAGAAAAGTGCAAGCCCAGGCTAGATTAGGGGAAAGTTTTAAAATATTTTTAGGATCGGCAGATGAGCCCTTTATGGGCCTCATCTGTAAACACTCCAGACACCATCATCCCGTCGTCTCTCTCCAGGTGACACAGAGGACAGGCGGGGCCCAGGTCAGAAGCCAGGTGGGTGCTGCTTGCTGTCTTCAGCTTTGGGACAGGGGTCCTTCCACCCCACCCCCCACGGCCCTTTCTCTGTTCAAGCCCCACTGTCCCCTGCAGGCCCCGACCCGGCCTCTGCCTCCGGCCGGGGAAGCCACGGGCCTCCTGTGCGCAGAGCCTCGGAGGCGCGCATGAGCTCAGCCGCCCGGGACTCCGAGAGCTGGGACCACGGCCATGAAGGGAGTGCCGGAGACGCCAGCCGGGGCCCGGCAGGTGAGAGGTGACAAGTCCAGGTGGGCACACAGGGAATCCGAAAGAGCTAAGAGGGGAAAGTGTTCATTTATTTATTCACTTGGAATTTAGGGAGCGCCGACTATACACTATGTCCTACTCCAGCCGCTGGTTCCAGTCCGTCACAGAGGAGGGACAGGATCCATCACATTTGGGCTATGTTCTTTTCTTGCCCTTAAAAGGCAAGATTTTGCCTCACTTCCCCCAGAAGATGGGGAGAATGTCTCTTGGGTTCCAGCAAGGTAAGGGTGCCCTATTCTGAAGATCCTTCGTCCTTGGCGAGGCTTCTCAGCTGTCCGAGGAGACAGGTGGCTCAGCATGGCCAGGATGTCACGACAGGTGCTGTCACCGTGCCCAGCCACTCTGGCTCACCAGGGCTGGGGTCAGATGGCAGGAAAGTCACTGGCCAGAGTCCTTGGTCTGAGGACTTCATAGGAGCCATCTGCTGAGTTGGGAAATCACTGTCCCCTGTCCCCGGGCCCAAGCAGGTTCATGGCTCTGACGGTGAGAGGTAAATCTGGGGCCCAGCCATGTGGGCCCAGCCATGTTGACTTCTGCTTCTTCTTCCTACACTGTTGCTCCTGACTGATCACATAGCTTCCCAATGGGGCACGTGCCATCTGCCGCTCAGATCCCCTGGGGAACCCACAATTCACAGGCACAGGGAACAAGGAATTTCTAGATCTGCAGTGCCGCAGAGTACTCAGTGCATGCTTGCAGGGAGCCAGACACTGCCCCAAGTGTCAACATGCAATGTCACCCTGAGTCCTCACCGTCACCCCCAGCCAGGGTCGAGAGAAACATCCCCGTTTCACAGATGGAGAAACAGAGGCTTAGAGAGTGAAGCCACCACTTGACTTTGGTGTCTGAGGTGATACTTGATTAAGATGAGAACAAGTCCCCAAAGCCTGTATTTTGTTTGCTTTTCTCCTTTAGAGGTAGTGTTTATTGTCAAGGCTTTTTCTATTTTTCTGAATTTGCCATTGGGATGTCTCCTTATGTTTTCTTCTTAGAGTTTTCTAGTTTTATCTCTTATGTTTGGATTCTTTATCCATTATGTATCTTTCTGTTTTGAACATTTTTATGTATACAGTTTAGTGACACTGGGTGCACTGCCATTGTTATATAACCACCCCACCGGCCATCTCCAGAAGCTTTTCACCATTCCAAAGGGAAATTCTGTATCCGTGAAACAACCTGCCCCAGTAACCACTACTCTTCTTTCCATCTCTATGAATTTGACTATTCTAGATGGCACATTTAAGTGGAATCATACAGTATTTGTCTATGACTGGCTTATTGCACTTAGCATTACATCTCTAAGCTTTATCCACATTGTAACACGTCCAGATTTCCTCCTCCTTCTTTGGGGTTATGTAATACTGCATCACGGGCTATGCCATGTTACTTATCCATTTGTCAGTTTGTGGGCATTTGATTATTCCCGCCTGTTGTCTGTTGTGAATGGCGCACGTGTGTGGGCATGATGTACAGCTATCTTTTCAAGTGTGTAGAGTACATGGATACAAGTGGAATCACTACATGAGACGGCAGTTCTCTGTGTGGTTTGCTGTTGACCAACCTGCTATTTCCACAGTGTCTACACCACTATCCTGTCCCCACCGACAATGCACAAGGTTCTCACTTTCTTTACATCCTTACAAAGCTTGTTGTTTTCTTGTTTCTTATTCATTTGATTTGTGCTTTGCTTTTAGATTACAGTCGTTACTTGGGTTTAAAGTGGTCTCACCTTGGCCCTATAGACTTGGGCACCCTGCTCTAAAGACTGGCGATATGGGCACCTTCCAGATCTGCATAGAACTGTCTGCTTGAATCTTTGGCCCATTTTTTAAAGCTAGGTTGTTCTTTGTTGTTGGGTTAGAAGCGTTCTTTATGCACTCTGGGTATCGATGCCTTAGCGGCTGTATAATTCGTGAATAATTTCACCCTCTCTGAGCTGCTCTCCCTCTTTGATAGCAGTGTCACCAGATGCATGGAAGTCTTTGACTCTGGTGAAGTCCAATTTATCCACTTTTTCTTTTGCTTCCTGTATTTTTAGTGTCATATCTAAGCCATCATCACCCCGACAATTTCCTTTTTATGTTTTCTTCTAAGATTTCTCTAGTGTTTGCTGTTATGTTTGGGTCTTTGATCTACTTTGAGTTAATTTTTGTATATCAAACCCTGTCTTTTAGCCTCTATATTATCTTGCCTCCTGAGGGAGAAGATGCTCAGGACATTCCTGAGCCAGACTTGGGCCTCGTGTCCCTCAAGGGTCGTGAAAATGTTTCCCTATCTGTGGACCTCCTACCTCTCCCTGTCACCTCCACCAAGTCCTGTGCTCTTTCTGTGTCCCCAGAGCAGGGAGACCTGGCCCTGAGGTGGTGCTTTCTGCATTCCAGAGCCCTGGAAGTCTGAATCTCCCTCCCTGGTCTAATAACAGCCATGAGGGTCTCTCCATTAACTCACTGTGCTCCTAAACATTAATTGAGCATATACTACAATATGAGCTCTTTCTCTCTTCATGTATTAATCTATTACTAAGATTCCAGTTGGTTGTAGATTCTCAAGTTTGTAGACTTAAATGGATGTTTCTCTTTATTTGTTTTGGTTTTGGTTTTCATAAAACAGTATCTTGTTATGTAGTTCAGATTGGTCTTGACTCACTATGAAGCCCAGGCTGGCCTTGAACTCACAGTGATCCTCCTGCTTCAGCCTCCTGGGTGCTGGGCTCAGAGGTGTGCCCCACTATGCCTAGCTCAAATAGCACTTTTTTTTTGTTTATACCAGGGATTGAACCTGTGGCCTCACATATGCCACTGAGCTATATCCCAGCCCACAAATGACTAATAATAGCACCTCAAATATATTGAGCTCCTTCTCTTCCCAGGCACAGGATTAAAGCCTTTTGTGTGTATTATTTCACTTAATCCCACCCATGGTTCATTTTGAGGTACTGACTGTTACCATCACCCTCCCTTATAGGGTGACAAAGGGAGGACCTTGCCCAAGGTCACAGGACAGTCCCAGCCCAGCTGGTGTTTGAGCTCGAGCCTGACAGCTCAGTGGGGAATGCTCCCGGTTGGACTCCTTTGCTCAGGCTTTGTCCTCGAGTCACAGCGAGGGGCAGGCAGAGCTGTCACCCCGAAGAGCAGCCTGGAGCATGTCGCTCCCAGAGGAGAAGGCCAGGACCTGGAGCCCAGCCCACATGCA
Source organism: Petromus typicus (assembly GCA_004026965.1). Classification (NCBI taxonomy): domain Eukaryota; kingdom Metazoa; phylum Chordata; class Mammalia; order Rodentia; family Petromuridae; genus Petromus; species Petromus typicus. Next base: position 12,332 of record PVIR01002892.1, on the reverse strand, counting down.
GACATCCAGGAGGACTCTTCCTCCCTAGAAAATCATTTCGTGTCTGACCTGGGCTGCATGCACGGCACGCTGTCGGCACTGCACAGTGCATCTTCTCCTCAGCCCTCCGGGCAAGAGCCGTAATCCCCATCTGATAGGTGGGGAAACTGAGGCCCAGAGTGGATAGATCACTGGGGAAAAGTCACATGGGCAGAAGGAGGTAGGATCCCAGAGCCTGTGCTTTTAACAAGGAAGCTGTGGCTGGGATTTGCCTGCAGAGCCTGAGTATTAACAAGACAAGGGACAGGTGCAAAGGTGCAGGCCTGTAATCCTCACTGCCCTGGGTGCAGAGGCAGGAGAGTCTGGGTACAAAGGCCCAGAGCAGCCCAGAGCACAGGTGTAGATGTGCACGAGCGCGCTCCTTCGTGCTCGCAGAATCACAGCTGCTGTCTGCTGTCTCCCCTCACAGGTCTGAGGCGCACCAACTCCGTGCAGGCCTCGCGCCCCACCCCGGCCTCAGGACCCAGTCCACAAACTCCTCAGCCAGGGCCACCAGGTACCTGCACCCCCCCCCCGTGTGTCCCCACATGTGTCCCTAGTCGCTCCAGTCTGCCTTTCACCCACAAGAGCTGCTGGACCTCGAGCAGAGCAGCAGCTGCTGCTGACTCTGGAGGCTCTGGGGAGGAGAGTCGGGTTTGGAGCTGGGCCAGGTGGGGAAGGGAGGGAAGGGGAGGAGGAGAGGGAGGCAGGGGAGAAAAAGGAGAAGGGGACGGGGACGGGTGGGGGAGGGGCGGGGGAGGGGGGAGCATCCTGTCCTGGTCGGGTGGCAGGTGCTCCACTCATGGGGTCTCCACCCTGCCCAGAGGACCTAGGGGTGCAGGAAGGGCCCAGTGTCGAGTATGAGCTGTGCCTTTCTGGGCCCCAGTCCCTAATGGGACTGTTCCTGCAGCCCAGGTGGCCTCACCATGTCTCCCTCGGCCCATGTCCACCTTGTGGGGGTGGGGAAGCTCCGAGTGACACCACCCTCCTCACTGCCCACTGTCCCTTCTCTCCCCTGGCAGGGCCGGCAGGGGGCAGCAGAGCAGCTACTGGGCCCGCAGGACGCTTTCCAGACCAGAGAGCAGGCGAGTGCGGTTCTTCCTGGGCCACCACCAGCTCCTGCTTCCCAGGGACAAAGAGGGCGCTGGCCACTGTGCTAACGTTAGACAGGAAATCCAGAGGTGGCGAGAGTGCAGGCAGCCAGCTCAGCCCCTGCTCCTCCACTCTCAGCTGTGGGACTGGGACAAGGCTCTGTCTCTGAGCCTCCGTTCCCCTATCTGTTTTGAGGGAAAGGCCCAGCCTTGTGGGGTGTGAGGAGGATTAACACACTAGCACACCAAGGGCTTCCGCGCGGAGTCTGAGATGTGTGTAATGGCCCCTATGGACCACCTCCATCATCCGTTGTCATGGCTACATTCCTATTGCATCTGGCTGTGGACGTCAGGGCATCATTTAAAATAACCCTTGCGTCTCTTGCAGTGCAGTTGTGTATCATGAGTCCCATTCTACAGATGAGGAAACTGAGGCTCGGAGACATCACGTAGCTTTCCTGAGGTCACTCAGTGGAATTTCAAACCCTGGCTGTCTGGCTCAGGCTGCACTGCTCACCGGCCCCAGTGAGGCCTGTTTTGGTCACATTCCCCAGGCTCTGCTGCAGACCACTAAATCCGCACTGTGAAAGCTTCCCTAGTTGCAAGTCAGCTACCTCTTCCTTACGTTCCTCTCTGTCCCTACAGAGGTAGCTACAGGTGACCCTGGCTATCCGGGGGCCACCGCCCCACCCCGGGAGGAGAGGACAGGGGGAGCCAGGGAGGACCGAGCAGCTCTGCCGCAGGGTCCCTATTCCCAAGCCCCTGCCGCGCCTCAGCCAGCCACCTCCACCCGCCCGCAGCCCCCGGAGGAGGACGAGGAGGAGGCCAACAGCTATGATTCCGACGAAGCAAGTAGGTGTGGGCCGGGGTGGGGCTGGGTCCCCGGGGAACCCAGGCCCGATATGTCGAGACTGGTGGGCATACCCCAGCTGCGAGTGCAGTGGTGCTCAGAGAGCAGGATCGGCCTTGTACAGATCGGGCAGTGACTGCAGGATTTTATGGTAGTAAGATACACTTAACATGAGAGTTAGCAGTTTTGCTTGTGTTGTTTTGGTGCTGGACATGAAATCTAGGGCCTCAGCACAGAGCTACAGCCCCAGCACTTTAAATCTTTTTTTTTTCATATTTTAAATTTTTGAGCTGGGTGTGGTGATGCATGCCTGTCACCCCAGCACTCAGGTGGCTGAGGCAGGAGGATCCCTGAGTCTGAGGCCAGACTGGGCTACACAGAGAGACTCTGCCTCAACAACCGAAAAGGAAAAATTGAGATATGGTCTCACTAAGCCTGTTTTTACGCAGCACGCCAGGCCCAGATGAACTGCTCTTCTGTGATTCCAGCCTCTGGGTTCTAGGGGTGCCGCAGGTGGCACTGCACCCTGTACCTGCACTCTCCGAGCCAGCGCTGTGTCTGCTCACTGGTCCCCTGGCAAGGCCAGGATGGCTGCCTGCCCCTTGGTTGTGAAAGATGGGGAGGTCCAGGAAGCCGGGGATCAGAGCGGGCTGCTAGCCAGGCCTGGGAGGTGTCAGCTGTCCCCTGCGTCCCCTGTGCCGTCTCTGGAGACTGCCGCGCCTCTGCAGCCAGGCTCTCTCTGCCACAGAAATGCACCAGGCCCGGGCTAACCTATGCTGTGACTTCCAATTCGCCTGCCTCTAACCCTCCCTCCTCCTCACACACCTCTGCAGCAGACAGGCTTACTGAGCATGCGCAGAGCCTGCGCAGAGCATGCGCACAGCATGACAGGACGCCAGGCCACTGGCCGATGTGCTGGGCCGGCATCCCCCAGGGGGGACCTTAACTCGGAATCCTGCTCAGACCAAGACGAGCGCCCCCCAAGGAGATGGAGTGCATCAGAGGGTGACATTTAGGCAGAAATGTGGTTGAGGAGAAGCCATGAGCCATGTGGGGATGCAGAGGGAGAGCACTCCAGGCCAAGGGCGCAGCAGATGTTAGGTCCCATTTGTCCCTTCGGCAGACGAGCCCGGGATAGTGAGCAGTGAGGACAGTCCACCTGGCCCTCCTGGGGCTGTACAGAGCCAGACAGGAGCTCGTCCAGTCAGCAAGTGCACAGATCATGTCTGATTGTGGGGGCGCTGGAGGCTCAGCGCATGCTCTATAAGTCAGAGGTGCTAAAGAAGAAGGGCTGCCAGGGAAGAGAGTCCAGAGAAGGGCGGGCCTGCTTGTCTTCTGTAGGCTCCACGGCTATCCTGGACAGGGCACATCACAAGTGTTTGTTGAATGACTAAACAAGTGTCCTCTCGGTTTCTGTCTCCCCCTGCAGCCACCCTGGGTGCCCTAGAGTTCAGCCTTCTCTATGACCAGGACAACAGCTCCCTGCAGTGTACCATCATAAAAGCCAAGGTGAGTAGGACAGACCTGGGACAGAACGCTGTCACAGGGCACAGTGGGTGTCACTGCTCAGCTCTCCCCTTTCACTCTCAAATGTCCCAGTGTGGACAGTAAACCCGCCCAGTGCAAGGCACTCACATCTCCCTCCTTGTGTCACTCCCTCGATGTGCACTGACTGGGCTCCTACTGTGTACCAGGCCTACGGCACATGGTCAGGGGTATCGGCGCCCAACCTGCAAATAATGCAGCCAGGTCAGTGCCCGCGGTATCTCCATCTCCCTTCACCGAAACCCACAGACCCCGTCATCACGATGGGGACACCAAGGTCTCGAGGGCAATGTGGAGTCAGGGCCAGAACTCAGAGTCTCCTTCTTGACCCCCGCTTCTCCCCGCCCTTTCTGTTCTATTCCCAATCCTAGACAAAGTGCTCGCCGACTGTGTGCCTAGGAGATTGTGTTTGAGCTCACTGTCCCATGAAGAAAGTCCATTTCTCATTCCCATTTCACAGGGGGAGAAACTAGGGCTCAGAGAGGTTCAGAAACTTCCCTCAGGTCACACAGCCCACTCGGAAGCAGCACATCTTCAGGTCCTGATGCCTGAGCCTGGTACTGTCCCCAACTCTGTGTCTCCCTTCTCTCTCTTTGGAAGAGGAGGCACACAGGAAGGACCGCCAGGTGGGACAGGCACCGGGGCTGTGACCCTGCCTACACAGCAGGGCCCGAGGCCCTCACGCCCGGCGGCTTCTCTTGCAGGGGCTGAAGCCCATGGACTCCAATGGCCTGGCCGACCCATACGTCAAGCTGCACCTGCTGCCAGGAGCCAGCAAGGTACCCCGCCCGTGGCACGCAGGCCTGGCCAGCACAGGTCTCAGCCCACCTGCCCCATGCCTGCCATGCCGGGGCTGAGGGTGGGGGCCTCTGCTCCTCCTCCAGCTCTGAAACCAGGTCTGGGGCTCCCCAGCCATCCAGCCCCCTCATCCCTCTGAGAAACGACCCCCCAGCAGGAGCCTCAGAGCACTTCTGTGTTCGTGCCGTGCCCGGAAGTGTGATTCGGTTCCTGGGCATGTTCGCTGCCTCGTCACATTAGTCTGACAAGGCTGTGGTTTGTTTGCTGATGTGCCTTCAGGAAAGTGGCCGTTAAATACCTCTGCAGGTGTCAAGTGCCCCGTGAAAGACACGTGTGTGCGCAGACACACACACACACACACACACACACACACACACACACACAAATGCACACATTCTGTCAGTCACTCTTTATATGGGTCAAAGACAGTACCCTGCCTGCCATGGCCAGCTTGTGTGGGTCCCTCCGCCCCCACCTCCTCAGTGACATGGGCTTCCCAAGACCCTCTTTTCCACCTACTGTGGTACTGAATGTCAATAATCCCAGCATTGTGGGAGGCTGAGGCAGGAGGATCACATGTTTGAGACAAGGCTGGGCAATTTAACAATTTAGAAGGACCCTGTCTCAAACAAACAAACAAAAAAAACACAGAAAACAAGACAGCTGGGGATGTAGCTGAATGCAAAGACCCTAGGTTCAATCTCAACTCAAAAACAGAACAAAACCCACTCTCTTAAATCCAAACCTGTTTGGCCAGAGTCCAACATTGACTCATTTACATGTTAGTAGAAATAAGATTTTTCACCAGGCCTCCTGTTCGGGTTGCATTTGTAGCCTTTCCCTGCAGAGTAATATGAAGAACTTTATCCTCTCTAAGGTATCTCAGGCATGTTCCACCCTATTTGGGGAACAAGGGAACCACCCCAAGATCTGCTAGGAATGGAAGACTCATTTCTACCTCCCTGGCCTATAGATGGCGCTTCTCCTTCTCAGGTGACAGTCCAGGGACTCCCAAGGGAAGCCATGCCCTTTTCTTTATCTGCTCTTGATCTTAGCCAAAAGCTCGAGAAGCGACCCACTTTTGTACCTGAACAACGTTCCAGCAGGGGCCAGTGTAGGGCGCTGATCTGTTTGACTGTGGCCATTGTCCTCGAGGTCCCGCCCCTGCACGTGACTTTGGGGTGACTCGGGCCCTGGACACTCCTTTGGGGAAGGCACCGCACACCCCGAAGGGCTCAAAGGATCGGGCTGCGGGAGGCTCTTGGGACTGTGAGTCTCTCTGAACCCCTCTCCGGTCTCCAGTCCAACAAGCTCCGGACGAAGACTCTGCGGAACACCCGGAACCCCGTCTGGAACGAGACCCTGGTGTACCACGGCATCACAGATGAGGACATGCAGAGAAAGACCCTCAGGTGCCGCGGGGCACAGAGGGAGGCAGGAGGGGCCCACTCTTGAGAAGAGCTGCGTAAAAACCAGGCACGACAGCCTCCCACCTGCAGCCCCAGCACTCTGGGCAACTGAGGCAGAAGGGTCACAAGTTCGAACATCTTCAGCTTAGCAAGACTGTTCTCGGTCAGCCAGCTGATCAGGACTGAGGACATAGCTAGTGCAAAGGTCCTGGGCTCAATCGCTAGTAGAAGAAAAAGGAGGAGACGGTGGCAGATGTACGTGGAGGTGAAGATCAGACAGGAGAAATGTCTCTGTGCAGCCAGAGGTCAGGACAGTGGTTGCGTGGGGAGCAGTTAGTGAGTGGAGAGTCCTGAGCGTACTCGGATGCTGGACCCGAGCAAGGTGCAGGCTGGTGTATGTATGCACATGCGCAGACTCACCAGGCCGCGCCCCCAGGCGCGTGTCCTGGGCCTCCGCCCCCTTGCGGCAAGTGCGTCACACTGCAGCCAAGGACCCTATGTCCCCTCGTGTTATTCCTATGCCTGGCCCATGCTCCTCCCCTGCACAACCTCGGCTCTGGCGCGTAGTAGTTCAATGTGTGCTGCTCTTTCCCCGCCCTTATGTCCCCGGCAGAATCTCTGTCTGTGACGAAGACAAATTTGGCCATAACGAGTTCATTGGTGAAACGAGATTCTCACTCAAGAAGCTGAAACCCAACCAGAGGAAGAATTTCAACATCTGCCTGGAGCGGGTGATCCCGGTGAGTCTGTCGGTCTGAGGACCGCCGGGTGCGCAGCCAGGCTGTGTCCGGGAGCCGCTGGGAGGAGGGTGAAGGTCTCTGCTTGGGAGGCCAGGCTGCCTGTGGCCTCGTGGATGCCTGGGCGTTGACCAAGGGACTGACTGCCCGAGCCTCCGTGTTCTCCTGTGTGGACAGGTCCCTATGGGGCCCACCTGGCAGTGTTTCCACGATTCGCTGTGGTTGCGTGTGTGGAGTGTGAGAACTGGAGTTGCCTCAGACGTGGCCCTTGACCTTAAAGACAACCAGGAGTGAGCAGCAGAGCTTCTCCTGCTGGGCTGCACCACGGTTCCGAGGGATTTAAACTTGCAAGAGACTTGCAGGAGAGCCCCTCTAGGTGGGGCATGCCACTACCGCATCTTCTGAGGGAACCCGGGTGCCCGGACTGCTGCCTGCGCCCAGGCAGGGGAGGGTGGCCGGCCTGAAGCAGACTGGTGGTCACCAGGCCCTGTTCTCACGGCTCATGCCAGGGAAGCAGACACCACAAGAGAAACTGCGGGGAAGGGTGACGCTGCCGCCCCAGAACACTGCTCCTTCAGCACTTTGCTCTTTTATTCTTCTCACCGCCAAAGACCTTCTGTAGACTAAGACATGCTGCCCCTCCCCGTGGGCCCCAGATTTCCTCACCTGCAAAGTGAGGAGGTTGGATTTAGTCAGTGGTTTGCAAACCATGTTCCTCAGTGTGAAGAGGAGGCTGGGGGGAGATGCCGGGGACCAGGTCCCCAGTCCCGGAACTGCCCCGCCCAAGCACATGGAACCGCTCTAGTTTCCATGTGGGCTGCTATGATGCCAGGGTGGTTGCTTTCCCCCGCTGCCTCGGTGTCTTCATTGGTAGCTGAGCGTGGGAATAGGGCCTGCGTTCTGGTGGTGGTGCGTCCTCCTGCCCTGCTGCAGGTTGGCCTCACATAAATCAGCAGGAGGCAAGATGGGAGGCGCAGGGCTGGGAGCCGACCTCGAGGCACTGCGTGCTGATGGAAGGGGAGGGTCCGGGATTCTGGAGGGGTGAGGACCCTGTAGATAATGTCCTCTCCCTCTATTTCCTACCATCAAGATGAAGCGCGCAGGGACCACCGGCTCAGCCCGCGGCATGGCCCTTTACGAGGAGGAGGTGAGCCTGGAGGAGAGCCCTTTCCCTACCTGCCTGGCCCTGCCTTGGCTTCTCCTTGATTGCCTGCCTGTAGGGTCCCCCAGGAGAGTGGTGGCACCCTAGCGAGACCCAGTCCCACACCTGAAGCCTGTGAGGGTGATTCCCGAGAACCCCAAGTCCCCAGATACCTGAGTTCCTTAGCTCTGCTGGTGTCGTCTTCAGTGAGGACAGTGATGTGTTTTAGAAGCCTGGGGACTGGGCAGGCCCCTCGGGCTGCGTGCCTGGCAGACAAGACCAAACCTTGGCCCCCGTGGGCTCTCATGTGACCTCAGCGTGTGTACTTGGAGGAGATTGCGTGGCCCCAGACTTTGCGATCAGAGTCTGAGATCCAGCAGGAACTAGGGTGCAGGCCGGTCCTGGGTCAGAGTCAGGGCCCCAGGGCTCTGGCGCAAGCTCCGAGTGCCCTGCTGTGCTCAGGCTCAGCTCTGGCCTCAGCCTGGCCCTAGGCCCAGGGAGCCGCTGTCCGTGGTGCTGACCCGCTGGACGGGTCGCGTGCCACGGCTGTGTGGCCGCCACGCGCTCAGCCTCTGCCCGCCTCGCCCCGTACCCCTCCCCGATGCAGCAGGTGGAGCGCATCGGCGACATAGAGGAGCGCGGCAAGATCCTGGTGTCCCTGATGTACAGCACCCAGCAGGGCGGGCTCATCGTGGGCATCATCCGCTGTGTGCATCTGGCCGCCATGGATGCCAACGGCTACTCGGACCCCTTCGTCAAGCTGTGAGTTGGGGCCTCGGGACCTTGAAGGGCCCGGGAGGGTCCCAGCCCTTGGGAAAAGGGTGTCAGAGGGGTCCCCCCGTGGCACAGCGCACTGAGCCCAGAGGGGACGAGCCTGGCACAGTCTCGGGAACACAGGTGACAGCGTGTGGGAGGCTGGCACTTCTGGACCTGGCTGGAGTGGCAACTTCCAGGGTAAGGTTTTGTGGTTCTGTGCCCCTGAGGGCAGGAGGCATGGTCACGGTAACCCCGGGGACCCTCAGGAGTTGGTCGCATTCCTGGTCGCTTCTCAGAATCCCACGCCAGGAAGTCGTCTGGCTCCTCCTTGATGCATCCTGAAAATGCTCCGAGGAAAGGCCTGGACCTGGGGTCATTGCAGGACCGTCGATCATGGACCATAAAAGACAGATCCTAGGGCAAGAGTCAGCCTCCCGGTCCCCTCCTTCTGAAGCGCAGGCTGCAGTTCTGTTTATCTCCAAGAGGAGGCGCAGGACTCAACCAAGACACTGAGTGTCCCATAGGGAAAGTTCTGGGGGCTCGAAATGCCTGCGATTTTGTACTGTTTTCAATCTGGAAACATTTACATCTACATATGGAGACATGTTGGGTGGAACCAAGTCTAAGCACAAAATTCATGTAGGTTTCACACACCTTTTACCACAGCCAGAAGGCGGTTTCATGCCATATTTTCAGGGCAGCCGTGTTTTGACATGTATTGATAGCCCGAGACCAGGTGTGACGTGTTCAGATTTCTAACGGTTCCGATTTGGGGACATTTCCAACTTGGGGATCAGAGAGGCCCAACCTGTATGCAGACCTTAGAACTGTGCCCAGGGCCGGAACTGTCGCACTGGAGTAGAATTCTGCCATGCCATGGGGCAGCAAAGTGTGGAAATGGCTAAGGACACAGGCTCTGGGTCCAGGCTGCTCTGGTAGGCTGCGTGACAGCGGTGTGACGTGGACTTGTGGCAGCACCTCCCTGGGCCTCAGTGTCCTCCTCTGTAAAGTACAGAGAGTAACCCTGCGCTCGTAGGCCTGGTGCTCTGAGGAGACACATAGCTCGAGCTATGTGAGCAATCCTTCGGGGAGATGCCGGTGGAGACAGCACAGCTTGTCTGCTTTGTCAGAGTGCTTGTTTATCAAGGCGGAGAGAGGGAGGGAAGGAAGTTGGAGCCAGGACACGCACACACACGCGCACACGCATGCACACACACGCACACACACCCACACCCACTGCAGTGCAGGTCCACAAAGTTTCAACCAGGCCATGAAGAGCCCTTGCTTGCAGAGCCACCCATAGGGGGAGCCCCCACTCTGCTCCCCCCCCCACCGTGGAAGCCTGTGATTGGCTGAGGGCAGCATGACGTCAAGTCACAGCCAGGAAGCTTTTCTGTCACTTTAAGCCCCTGCTGGAGAGTTGAGAGGTGCAATTTCACAGGGTTTGGCACACAGTACGTGTTCCATAAACACCTACGGTTGTGATTATAAATAACTACCACGGCTCTGCTCACTCATAGCAAAGAGTAGTTATTAGTGTGCTCTGGCGGGAGGCTCCCCACCCTCGCCCCGCCCCATACTTGGAGCAATACTTTCACCGTTAAGTCCAGGGTTAAAGAACAGGCCGGCATGGGCTGCACTGCGGACGTTCTGCGAGTGAGGACTCAGTTAACCGAAACAAGCAGCGATGAGTAGGATTTCTCAGCGTGACCTGCTTTTGCTTCCTTGTGTGGAGCGAATGTGGGCCCACCGCACACACCCTGCATGCCCTTGGCTCCCCGAATAACCCTCCGCAACTCCCTTCCCACCCGCTCAGTCCCGCCAGAAAGGGGAACAGCTGCTCTGGAGGCTGCAGACCTGCGAAACGCAACAGGAAATGGTCAGGCCATTTGTGATCACATACAAAATTTCAAATGTCAAAATTACCCTTGGTATCTTTCCACTCCTCCCTTGTGAGTCTTCATAAAACTTACCTTCAAAATCCACTCAGTGAATGAAAAGAAATGTTTGTGCTCCATCTAGGAAGTTTATGTACATGTTTGAAATTGTCCGAAGAGTCACAGCCTGGGTCACAAAAGTCCCAGCCCTGAGGAAGTTTTAGCCCATTTGGTTTACTCACCTTGTCTTATCAGAAATGCAGACTTCATAGGTAAAGAATAATATTCAGAAATTATGATAATTAACCTTCATCTTTTTTCAAACTCTGTCCCTGGCATATTTATTTTCATCCGGAGACTTTGATTGAGCACCTACTGTGTGCCAGGCACAGGGGAAAAGCCTTCTTGACAGGGGAGTGGTATGTGCAAAGGTCCTGGGGCAGAAAGGGGAGAGCAGTATAAGGAGTGGCCCAAGATTTGGCAAGGGTGGAGCAGGGGCCCAACCACACAGGTCCAAAAGGTGGCGTTAAGATTTTAAATTCTGGGCTGAATCTTGTCACCAGCCATGGCTCTGTCTGGTCCTTTGGTACACGGTGGTGGCTGCAAGCACAGATTATAGCAGAATGGCTGGGTTCATGCCCAGCTGTGTGATCTCGGGCCACCTCTGATCCCTCAATTTCTATGTATATGAAAGGCTTGCCACTGACCACTGACGCCCTGGCCACACTGGTCACTAGCAGGGCTGCTCTTTCTGTTTTGCTCCCCCACTGTCACCCTGAGGCTGAGAGTGTCCTTTGAGCCCGTGGCAGGGCTGTCCTCATTCATTAAACCCCTTTGTAACAGCCTCCTGTGTCTCCTTGCAGCTGGCTAAAGCCAGACATGGGAAAGAAGGCTAAACACAAGACTCAAATCAAAAAGAAAACCTTGAATCCTGAATTTAATGAGGTAAGGCCGCTCTGCCCTGGTCACACTCTGCTATCATTCTTGGGAGCGGGAGGAGAACGATCCCTCCTAGAATCCTGTAGATTTCACTTAAAAAGCTTCGGGCCATAGATCAGCTTGAGTTAAGGAGAAGGAATGAGTTCCTTGTCACCAGAAGAAATCAGGCCTCAGACAGAGCCCGGGGACTGGGAATTCACAGGGAGGAAGCTGTGCTTGGAGGACACTGAATTAAGGCACCTCCAATACCTCTAGCTGTACACAGGCTCTGTAAAGCTCAAACGTGAGGAGGTAGGTCGGCTTGTGCTTTTCTCTCCTCACGTCTGCCGAAGCCGCCGGGCACTGACTGTCAGGCCCTCTGACTCCCCTCTACCTGCTCTGTCTCACACAAAACTCCACATGGGTTGCTGCTCTCTTCCAAGACTATTTTTCCTTCCCTAACAAACTCCTATTCATCCCTCAAAACACAATGCATTACCTCCTGCAGGTATGTGTTCCAGACTCTGTGTCATCGCTCTTGCCTTACTTAGGCTGCACTTGGGTCTCCGTCATCTGCCGTGTCTATCAGACACTAGGGTCCAGAACCGTCTGGAAAATTAACAGAGGATGGGATGGAGGGGAGGGTGGGAGAACGGATGGACTCTAATCACACCTAAACTACAGAGAAGGAGGAAAGCACAAGCAGGGGCTGGGTCCCAGCTCCTGCCAGCCCCGTGCTGCCCGTTCCCGAGACTGGTTTGGTGTTGGGCCACAGTGGCTAATTCTGGTTGTTAGCTGTTGGGGGCCGGGGAAGGAATCCACAATATGGATGTGCATTACTGTTTTATTTTTATGAAGAACACCGATAGCACAAAATGGGGGATTCTGCTGTGTAGACGGAGGCCGGGGTCATCCCTGACCTGCTGGCTTGGCTCCTACACCTGGCATGGACTTCCTCACAGAGACTCTAGATTTCCCCCTGTCCCAGAATCTGAAATCTGATCAAGTCCTCAAACACTCTGGGAGGCTGAGGCAGGAAGATCTCAAAGTGTTCACTTCAGCAGCAGACATACTAAAATAGGAAAATCTCAAGTTCCAGCCTGGGTAACTTAATGAGACCTTGTCACAAAATTAAAAAAATAAATTTTAGGCCGGGGAGTTAGCTCAGTGGTTCCGGCGCCTGTCTCGCAAG